>BQNB010127694.1:0-19400 GCA_026074375.1 Tanacetum coccineum
GATAGTATACAATAAAAGAAATGTTGGAAAAATGTTTGTTGGAAATGAATTTTCACAAACTTTGGACACTATTTAATATATGTATTTGTTATATATATATTTTCATTAGTTAGTAGCTTTGCGTTCTCCTTGAAGAGAGCTTCGCAACGAGCTAAAGTGTGTCCAAAACGGAGTAAATATGAATGAGATATCGTGTCTCAAAGTGAGGCATTTGAAAAATAAAATGTGAAAATTGGGAGAGTATCCCACATCGCCCCATGAAGGAAATGAGAAGAAGTTTAAATAGAACTATTGGTTTCTACCTTCAAATTCCTTTAGGTTGGTTATGCTCCCACACCTACGTGCGCGCGCAGGGGGGGGGGGGGGGGTGATTTTGGCCAAAATGGGTTCGAAGCTTCTAAACTCATGCGAGCCCGCGGGACCTGCGGACACGAATGCAATTCCGAAAGCTCGCCTATGCGCGAAGGTTTTTGCTGCAGATTTAGTTTCCGTTTTTAAAAGTTTCCAGATTATTTTATATCCATTTATTTATAGAATTGATTTAAACTTTGTGAAGAAGTTTTACATAATCAATTTAAATAAAAGGAAGATATCAAATCGTGGTTATAATTTTAACAGATTTGCATATCAGTTTATTTTTGAGCCGGTATTTTTCTTGGTGACCAAGACAGGATTAGGCTATAAAATAAACTATTCTCATTCAGTTTTCGACACAGAGAAAAACGCAACTCCTATTCCAACAGTTCTTTTCGATCAGAAACTGCAGAGTGCTTCCGTGATTTTCAGGCAAGTTTGTCAGGTCCGGCTGTACAACAGCTTTGAACGTTGTACCCTGGGAAATAGACGGCGAATCTGTTTTAAGGGAATCGTGTAAAACACGAGCCTAGTTCCACGACCGTTTACTGCTTTATTTTATTTAACGTTCATAGAGTCTGTCTTCTGCTTCTACCATTATCTGTCTGTTATTTAATTTTTTGCATTTTAATTTCTGTTAATTTAATTTAGTTATTTTAATTTGATTTTATTAATAAAAGTGTAACAGTTTGCTTACAATCTTAAAACAGATTCGGTTTAAATGAATTTAAAACACTTTTATAAAATCGGATTAATTATTATTAACAGATTTTATCATTATAAACTGTTTTCTGTCGAAACCAAGTTGAGTTTCTTTGAAAATCAGTTTTAATTAAACAGATTTTTAATATACAAATTTGGATTACAGATCTAAAACGTTTTTTAAGCAGTTGTTCTTATCAGTTTATATTGAAATCAAGATTGTGTTTCTATTAAACTGATTTGTTTGATTCACTGAAACCACGATTGAGTTTGAAGCAGATCTGATACAAGCAGATACCGATTTATAACAGTTGTTTAACTGTTTGTGTTTGATTTTCAGGATGACAAACAAAACTAATGTGATTGCTCCTGTGAACGTAACTGGTGCGCCGGTTACCAACACAGTTGCAAATCATGCTGAAAAACCAAAAAAATTCAATGGACAGAATTTTAAGAGGTGGCAACAGAAGATGTTCTTCTATCTCACTACTTTGAACCTTGCGCGGTTCCTAAACAAGACTGCACCACAGGTGGAACCTCCTGCGGAAGGTTAACCCTCTAATGCACAGGCTGTGCAAGCTGTGGAAGCATGGAAACATTCAGACTTTTTGTGTCACAACTATGTTTTGAATGGTTTGGTGGACTCTTTGTACAACGTGTACTGCAAGACCACGACTGCTAAAGAATTACGGGAGTCTTTTGAACGCAAGTACAAAACTGAGGATGCTAGTACAAAGAAGTTTGTGGTAGCTCGTTTTTTGGATTACAAGATGGTTGATTTAAAGAATGTGATAACCCAGGTTCAAGATCTGCAGGTTTTGCTACACGACATTCATGCTGAGGGAATGACTGTGAGTGAAGCTTTTCAAGTTGCTGCTATTATTGAAAAGTTACCTCCAAGCTGGGTAGATTTTAAAAACTACTTGAAGCATAAGCGAAAGGAGATGAGTGTTGAAGAATTGATTGTTCGTCTTCGTATTGAAGAGGACAACAAGCTGGCTCAGAAAAATATTTATGCACCTGATTCTGCCAAGGCTAATATGGTTGAGCATGCTGGGTCATCTTCAAAGTCTAATTCTAAGGCAAAAGGAAAAGGCAAAAAGAAGAATGACAAAAAGGACAAACAAAAGGCTGAGTACCTTGCTCCTAAAGCTAGAATTATGAAACAGAAATTCCAAGAGACTTGCTACAACTTTGACCAGCCAGGTCACCGTGCTGCTAATTGCAAGATGCCGAAGCGGGTGAATCCACGCCAAGCCAATATGGTGAATGATAATGTGGACATGATTGCTATGGTGTCTGGTGCCATTGCCATGATCTCTGAAGTTAACCTGGTAGGTTCTAACAACTGTGGTTGGTGGGTTGATACTAGGGCAACCCGTCATGTGTGTGCTGACAAGAGTATGTTTCACTCTTTCACAGCGGTTGACAATGGAGAGAAGTTGTACATGGGCAACTCTGCAACTGCTGATATCAAGGGCGAAGGAGATGTTATTCTGAAAATGACATCCAAGAAAGAACTCAAGTTGACTAATGTCTTGTATGTTCCGGAGATTCACAAGAATCTTGTGTCCGGTTGGCTGTTGAACAAGTTTTATATCTCAGAGTATTAGCTACACACCAGCAAAGAAGAAATTGGCTATAATGGACTGATTTTCTACATGTTATGACGTAGATAAAGTATACATTCTTCATTTTCTTAAAACCGTATGTTGTGCTTATAAATTTACACATTCTATTCGGTCGTTGACAAGGTAAGGATACATCCGGTCTAACTAGTCATCTGTAAGTTTCATGATGGGAGAAAAATAATAGCGCTTGAGCGTAATTTGAAGCTTGTATAGTTTCCCTTTGTCCTTATAGTTTCCCTTTGTCCTTATGCGTGAGTAAGTGAACTTTCATTGCTTGTTGACGAAACAACATGAAGTTAATTCACGGCCGGTGAAATCACAAACACATTCCGTTAGTTTAATGTTCCCCAGATTAACCTGAAATCCCTTTTCTGGAACAACACCCCCGAATTTTGTACTAACAGAAATAGTTACAATTACATGAAGCAAAACAGACGTTACTTTTCGAATTTTCTTTTGGTTCGAAATGCATAAAATAGTCCACATTTACCAAAAACATGGTACTTCTCATGCCATTGTTAGTTTGAGCTTTGAGGGGACTATAGTTCTACAAGCATGCACCATGCTTTTTCTTTTTAGTAATGCAACATTTTCACTGGTTACAGTATATTGATTTGTTTGCAATATATAATTTTGCGTTGTGTAGTTAAGTTAATTGTGTTGGAAAATATGGTATAGCAAATATGAGTTTTTGCTAACTTTGGACAACATTTAATATATGTAGATGTTATATATAATAATAGATGTTTGGGGCTTTGCGTTCTCCTCGAAGAGAGCTTCGCAACGAGCCAAACTATGTCCAAAATGGAGTAGAGATGAATGAGATATCGTGACTCAAAGTGAGGCATGTGGAAAATGAACCCACATCTTACCGAGAAGCGGTAACTTCCTCGGAAGGGCAACAATGGAGAGAAGCCATCAAAAGTGAAATAGAATCTATTTTACAAAACCATACGTGGGAGCTCGTGGATTTACCTCCTGGTTGTAAACCACTAGGCTATAAATGGATCTTCAAGAAGAAGATGAAAGCTGATGGTACCGTTGACAAATATAAAGCAAGAGTGGTAATCCAAGGGTTTAGACAACGTGAAGGTCTAGACTACTTTGATACTTATTCGCCGGTTACGCGAATAACCTCGATTAGAACAATAATTGCTATTGCCGCATTAAGAAATTTGGAAATTCACCAAATGGATGTGAAAACGGCTTTTCTAAACGGAGATTTAGAAGAAGAAATATATATGAACCAACCTGAGGGTTTCATAGCTCCTGGACAAGAGGGCAAGGTTTGTAGACTTGTTAAGTCATTGTATGGCTTAAAGCAAGCTCCCAAACAGTGGCATCAAAAGTTTGACCACACCATGTTAGAGAGTGGATTCAAAATTAATGAATGCGACAAGTGTGTTTACGTGAAGGACACAAGTGCTGGATATGTAATTTTGTGTTTGTATGTCGATGATATGCTTATCGTTGGCAGTAACGACAAGATAATTAGATCCACTAAAGACATGTTGAAATCAAAGTTTGACATGAAGGATATGGGTTTGGCTGATGTGATCCTTGGAATAAAGATCATACGAACTCAGAATGGACTTGTGTTAAGTCAAGCACATTACGTGGACAAAATTCTTAATACTCATAATGCGGGGGATTCCGGCCAAGCTAGAACTCCAATTGACACCAGTATGCATCTATCTAAAAATAAAGGCGCTAGTGTTGCCTAATTAGAGTATTCAAGTATTATTGACATGTTAATATACTTAATGACAGGTACCCGACCTGACTTAGCATATGCTGTTAGCAGGCTAAGTAGGTATACTAGTAATCCAAGTGTTGCACATTGGAAAGCTATGACTAGGGTACTTCATTATTTGAGATACAGTCGCGATTATGGGCTGCATTATGATAGATATCCTGCTGTTATCGAAGGATACAGTGATGCAAATTGGATATCTGACATAAAGGATTCTAGATCGACTAGTGGATATGTGTTTACACTAGGAGGGGCCGCTATATCTTGGAAGTCTTCCAAGCAAACTGTTATAGCTAAGTCCACGATGGAATCAGAATTTATCGCGTTAGATAAATGCGGAGAAGAGGCGGAATGGCTACGTCAATTCGTAGAGGACATACCAAGGTGGCCTAAACCGGTAACGGCCATTAGTATACATTGTGATAGTCAATCGGCAATTGGCAGAGCTCATAGCACAATGTATAATGGAAAGTCCAGACATATCCGTCGTCGACATAATTCGATACAACAACTACTCTCAACAGGAGTTATCTTAATTGACTATGTGAAGTCAAATGATAACATCGCGGATCTGCTTACGAAAGGCTTAAGCAGAGAGTTAGTTAGTAAGTCTTCTAAAGGAATGGGACTAAAGCCCTTGAAGGAATGAGTTTCTATAAAGGAAAACCTAACCCAGTTGACTGAAGATCCTAAGATCTGGGTTTAATAGGACAACCTAGCATAGAAATGTAAGGGAAGTCACGTTAATGTGGGGGAGTTACTTAACATAGTAACTTCCTAGCCCATTCCTATAACAATATGACTTGTTGAGAGGTTAAACATATGGCTTTAATGATTCAGGATGAAATCACAAAGCATAATGATTCAAGATGAAATGACTAAACATATGTTTTTAATGATTCAGGATGAAATTACCTATGTGAGAGAGAAGTGGGGTCGCTTCGAAGGGAATTGTGGGAGCTGCAATTCCTAAGAGCTCTTGCAGAACCAGGCTAGTGTTCATGACCATAACGAACACGACTATGAGGACTTGACAAGGTCAGGGAGAGTCTTGTGTGAGTGTGTATTGTCGTCTACGTAAACAGATGTCGAGTTCAAGGACATCGCGTCTATTCAAATCTAGGAGACTAAGTGCATCTCACAAGGGAAGGTTCAAAGGGTCACACCTACCTATCCTATGCAGGATTTAACCGTAGAAATTTCGCTGAAACTTTTGTGTGTTTTCGACCGATCTCCATTCATGTGGGGGATTGTTGGACAAATGTTTGTTGGAAATGAATTTTTACAAACTTTGGACACTATTTAATATATGTATTTGTTATATATATTTTCATTAGTTAGTAGCTTTGCGTTCTCCTTGAAGAGAGCTTCGCAACGAGCTAAAGTGTGTCCAAAATGAAGTTAATATGAATGAGATATCGTGTCTCAAAGTGAGGCATTTGAAAAACAAAATGTGGAAATTGGGAGAGTGTCCCACATCGCCCCATGAATGAAATGAGATGAAGTTTAAATAGAACTCTTGGTTTCTACCTTCAAATTCCTTTAGGTTGGTTATGCTCCCACACCTACGTGCGCGCGCAGGGGGGGTGCAGAAAATGAGATTTCTGGGCCAAAATGGGTTCGAAGCTTCTGAACTCATGCAAGCCCGCGCGACCTGCGGACACGGATACAGTTCCGAAAGCTCGCCTATGCGCGAAAGTTTTTGCTGCAGATTTCGTTTCCGTTTTTAAAAGTTTCTAGATTATTTTGTATCCATTTATTTATAGAATTGATTTAAACTTTGTGAAGAAGTTTTACAGAATCAATTTAAATAAAAGGAAGATATCAAATCGTGGTTATAATTTTAACAGATTTGCATATCAGTTTATTTTTGAGCCGATATTTTTCTTGGTGACCAAGACAGAACTAGGCTATAAAATAAACTCTTCTCATCCATTTTTCGACACAGAGAAAAATGCAACTCCTATTCCAACAGTTCTTTTCGATCAGAAACTGCAGAGTGCTTCCGTGATTTTCAGGCAAGTTTGTCAGGTCCGGCTGTACAGCAGCTTTGAACGTTGTACCCTGGGAAACAGACAGCGAATCTGTTTTAAGGAAACCGTGTTAAACACGAGGCTCGTTCCACGACCGTTTACTGCTTTATTTTATTTAACGTTCATAGAGTCTGTCTTTTGCTTCTACCCCTTTCTGTCTGTTATTTAATTTTCTGCATTTTATTTTCTGTTAATTTAATTTAGTTATTATAATTCGATTTTATTAATAAAAGCGTAACACTTTGCTTACAAGAAAAACATAAATGTGGTCAAAATCTACCATGTGAAGAGCTCAATTACAAGAGTACGTGTTTTCAACCCAAGTTTCATTCACACGATGACTTGGCAACAAAATATAAAGGATGTGCAAGAAGAAAGAGAAATTACAATGCAATGTGATTGGACCAACACACTTGCCAACTCATTGTGTGGATTTTATTTTGTAAATCCTTTGTGGATGTAGCATTGCTCTTATTGTTATTTGTAAAAAGTAAAAAGTAAAAAGTTTTAATTAAAAAATCCATTGCTCTTATTCTTTATGCATTGCAATAAATATGTTTTGTCCGTCACAGTTAACATCAACAATATTGTTTCACCTTTCTCGAATGAAGATACAGGATCAAGAGTCAAGACCCAATAGAAATCAAAGAGTTTGCGAATACATTTAAATCATGAAGCAACAAAATGCATATACTTGTATCAAATATAAATATCAAACTTGAGGACATGGACCTGGGAATTTTAACATTACATGCATGAATAACATCAAGTAACTTAGGATAAATTTTTTTGTAGAAACAAAGACAATCTCTATGCTGTCGTAATCCATCACAACAATGCTGGGTTGACAGTGCCTAGCGGAAAACATGGATCAATATAGCTACCCTTGCAATCATCTTCGGAAAACGCTGCCTGAATGAACAGTATCGCCATGAAGAACAATCAAGACACTAAGAACCTTCATTGTTTAATTTTTAATGAAAGATACAGAATACTATGAATGAGAGATACAAATTAATTTGATGTGTTGTGTATTTATAGATGCTACATACTTAAACTATACGGTTCTACAATAAATAATGACATAAATACACGGATTCCATTAAATAACAGAAAATTTCAATCACACGAACAAACTAAGAGCATCTAGTAGAGTAAACCTTTTTAATAAAGGTTTATACAATAACTTATCAATAACTTTTAACCTTTTGATATTATAAACTTACATTCATTATAATATAAACTTTTACAATTTTATAAAATGTTTTATATAACAAATGTATTAAATGTATTGAATTCATAAAGAAGTTTAAGAATTAGGACCACTTCATGTCACATAGACATGAAATGAGTGTTCACTATGATTGAAATGAAGCATAAATCTTTTCATATTTTTAAACATTTTTTTATAAACCTATCATAGTGGATGCTCTAAGAAAGTATTTTTTACACGAAATCCTTTTTTACATATGCCGAATAATCCACGGGCTTAGTGAATTTTTTCACTAAGCCGTCAGATGGAAGATCCACACTCAGATCGGCCGACGTTTTGGTTTTTGGATGGGTTAGAGGAAAACGTGTGTGCGTGGATCTCACTAGGATTTCTCCTCTCATGTGGTTGAGTAGTCAAGGTTTTACAGTGCGTTAAGCATCTTTGAAAGTCGCTTCGTGCAAAGTGACAATACACAAAAAAGCATGCATTGAAATTCAACACGTGTGTATTCTTTTCGCTTTAGATACCTTTTGTTTCCTTGCACCTGAGGCGGTAGAGCTACTTAACAGAGTCCAACGATTTATGGACGGTTCTATCATGACAATCAGATCAATAAATGTGATTTTCCAAAAAATTAACTTTACAATCTAAAAAAAGCTAATGATACAACATGTTGCTAGTTCGCCTTCCAATAGTATGTAAATCCTATCTTTATCACTATATATTGTAAAATATCAAAGAGATTTATTATTAATGATTGAATGAATTCCCAATTACACAATATAGCATGTCTATTTATAATAAAACATAGTTGTGAGAATAAGCTAACATAAACCTAAACCCTAATGGACCTAAAGCCCACAGACCGGATTGGGCCAATGATTCGTCTAACACTCCTCCGCAGTTTGAACGGTAGTCTTCCGGACGGACAAACTGGATAGAATGTTGAATTCGCCTTATTCTTCTCTCTTTCTTTCTTTTCTTCTTCATTGATCGTTTGCACGGAGATGAACTTGTATTTGAAAACATAATTGTATACTGCTTCGCGGATTCCTCCATTTTTAATGACCTTTTTTTACTTCATGGCTTACTTTGCCTTTAGGATGGAGCGGCAATTTGGTGGTCAACTTTGTTGTCAACGACAATGATCTTCGACAACGAAAACAATTAGATGAGGAAAAGAAAAACATGGTTGATCGAAGGCGGCTCAACATATTTTATGTGTTTTGACGGCTAGGGTTTAAGGTTTATGAATGGAATACGAAAATGAAATCCTAAATAAACAAAAACAGTAAAGCAAAAAAAACGAGATCCCTCCAGATCATCGGCAAGTAGCCGATGACCGGGGGATAGCAATTTTTGTTAGTGGATCTTACCTAAAGCTCTGATACCATGTAAAATACCAAAGAGATTTATTATTATTGATTGAATGAATTCCCAATTACACAAGATAGCATGTCTATTTATAATAGAAAATAGCTGTGAAAATAAACTAACATAAACCTAAACCCTAATGGACCCAAAGCCCACAGACCGGATTGGGTCAATGACTCGTCTAACACTTTAATGCCTACACCTCTTTCATTTTGGTTTCTCTTGAACTTTAGATTGGATTTTAGTCTCATAATTTCATTGCTTAGTTGGGTATTGTTGTATTCTTGGGTTACATTTTTGTACTATTATTTGGACAATACCCGCCATCATTTAGTTAGTCATGGCTCATGAGCATAGTTTCAATAAACAATGTATATATGGACCACATGAACCTTTACAAGGAGCCCTTTTGTGGTCATTTTTAATGCCTTTTTATGAACTAAATAAACATGTTGATTGTACTTTATGTTTCATTTCTAAGATTAATCTTTTTGGTTTATGCATTATCACTTAATATGTTATTCTCGGTATGAATTTTATGCATCGGCTTTAATCATGTACTTATGTTGCTCGTGTTGAACACGGGTTATGAGCTAGTTATTTGCAAATTGACTGTTATACCCTCCCTTATATTAGGAGGAATTATAATTTAACCTCCTTCTCAAAACGTGCAAGAAGCCCATCTTTATATTTGTCTCTCATTACCTGCTTCAATTCAATTGTCCGTAATCGTGTTTCCAATAAAAAGCAACTTTGGTCCTTTTATCCATGAATTTTCATGCGTTTTTAACAAAACAAAAAAACAATTTTGGTCCTTTTATCCATGAATTTCTTTCAATTAGAGTTTGCCAAACATTCAAATTAAACTTTTTTTCCTTTTTTTTAAAAATTTGACTGTCACACATTCCAATAGCATACAAACGCTAAATGATGAGCATACAAACCGGCCAACGTTGGTCGCAATTTTTTTGTCATGTCAATATTATCTCTGATAACGAACCCATAAATTGATTGAGGCTTATGCGACATGCATGTGTTGTAAGACCAACAGTAAATTGGGTAACGGGTCGAAATAGACAACATCTATGTAAATTAAAAGGATCATCAGTAATTGCTCACTGTTGATGTTTGGACAGGTAGCGCGGGTCGAAATAGAAAATTTTCGTATAGATTAAAACATAGCTTAGTTAATCCAAACACTTTATGTCCAAGTTTTAGATAAATAATTAAGTTTTCAAGTATGATAACAGAAAGTTTGTTACTTCAATGATTTTTATTCGTAGATGGCTCGTGGTTATGTTTTAAGTTGTGTATTTTGAAAGCCCAAGTACCATCGGTTCCCTTTTTACCTACAATGTGGAAGGAGCATTCGATCAAACGAGATGTTGTGCTTCTTTTTCGTTTTTCTTCTATAGAGCGTACATCTCGATAGACACCACTTCGGTCACATTGCAAAGCAACATACTCGTCTTTTTTTTTAATCGCGAATTGATAGTCCATATCCTTTAGTGTAATAAAAGGCACGCACACTTTTTAGTAAATTGTCACATGATTCGAATGTAGAACTACGAAGATAAAGTTCTTCATTGTCAGTTATCGAGCTTGGCGAGTCCATAAATTCATTCGTTTCCTGAAATATATGTTTGCTATTTAAAGATACATAATGTACGCTATGCGCATGAGTTTTCTCATAAGTCATACGTCATTTCATGCTATACAGTTCTGACGAATTGATTTGGATATGAAAAAAAGTCAGATGATAAGTCATATTAGGGCAGAATAAAAAGAGTTAAGACTAAATAAGGGTAGAATAAAATGAGTTAAAATTAATAAGGGTATAATAGTCCATAGACAATAATTTTATGTGTGCAAATCAAATTGATATCCCATTTAAAATACCCTTTTAAGTTTCAAGTCTCTTTTTCATAATTTCTGACACAAAAAAGTTTGGCTTAGGTTGTTAGAGCATTCACTATGGTGTTTCAAGAATAGGTCTAAAAACTTATGAAGAGGTCCAAGAATTTTTTTACGTGTTTCAAGAATAGGTCTAAAAACTTATGAAGAGGTCCAAGAATTTTTTTACCATAGTGAGGAACCATTTCATGTCTAGGTGGCATGAAAAGGTCTAGGATTTTAAAGAGGTCCAAGAATTAATGTACCATACTAGTATTTAATTATGTTTGAACAATTTATAAACTTCAAAAGCTTTATCCATAGTGAGAATAGGTTCATAATTTATAAATTAATGACATTGTAAGAGGTGACAAATTTATAAACCTTTTAAAAGATCCACCATAGTGGATGCCCTTAGTAATATGTTGGCTTGTAATAATCACTAGAAAGTTTACCAATCACATTCAATACATTATATATAATTATCATTTCAAAATTTTATGTAGAAAAAGATAGATATCTTTTTGTATTTGGAGAAAATAAATGATTCAACTCATTGTTGTCATTTTCATTTTCAATCGAAGTGTCATATGTTACAACACGTTACAGGAAACACTTAACAAAAATATCACAACTATGATTATTTGCGGCTATAAAGTCCGGTCGTTTTTTTTGGTACTCGTCTATATTACATAAAGAGATAGATAGCCAATAGACCGTAAGAACACAATTAGACTTAATTCAACTAATCTATGGTCTCTTACTCACGGCAATCTTTCGTATTGTTTTAATTAGACATGACATCAACAATTAAAAGCTAAAAGAAGTAAGTAAACAAAGCAACAAGAGCTGATCAAAACTATTTACACAACGACAGCATATTTAAACAAAGAGTTTGCAAATACATATAAGAATTCTATTATTGTATATATATAAATATCAAACTTGATATGTATATTTAAACAACGACATCAGGACATGGGTCTGGAATTGTAACATTACATGCATGAATAACATCAAGTAAATCAGGATTATCGGATACGTAGAGACAAAGACAATGTGGATGTTGTCGTAATGCGGCACAACATGGATGAATATAGCTACCCTTGCAATCATCGAACGAATACGCTGTGTGAATTCTTTCCACCGAAGCAACCATCATCATAACGGTTATCATTACTTTATATGCAATATAAGCGTTAGGGAAATAATTTTGATTTCTAATATAGTTAAGTATATCAATCGGTATAGCAGTTTTTAAATGTGTAGTTTCTCTCAAAACTCTTAGCTTATTATCATCAAGTGACTTTGAATTTTCAATGCTAAATAGAAAAGCAAATATTTTCCAATGATGAAACAGCTTGATCTACAATGTATAAGAAATAATGAGTTATAAAAATCTCTTCGCTGGTTTTTCTAGTTTCACTGTTAACATTATCATCATATTTTCTAGTTCTACCAATTGTTCGTTTTTCTTCATATTTTGGTTCTACATTCAGAAGCTTTTGAACAAGAATTAGCCATGTCACATATTACTAAATTTGAACTATGACAACCACCATGGCGTATATAATGTTCTAGGATTAAAATCTAAAAACCGTTTTTGTATCCCTAAGATGTTTACCAGAATTTTTAATAGGCTTATTTAGTTAACTATGCTTAATATTCATAAAAAATAGGCCTTTTATATTGATATATCAGGCTTACAAATCTACAACTTGTAGATATAAAATTTAATAAAAAAAGAGGTCCAAATTCTTAACTATTTAACATTTATCAGCTATCTAGGCCTTTTATAATCGGATCTTTATCGATGACGACCTAAAAAGCATGCCAATGACTATATATGTATACAATGTCTTTGAAAATCAGGGCCCTAAAAATTTGAAGGCCTAAAGCTTTAGCTTTACTTGCTTTACTCTTGAGCCACCCATGATTGAGTACACTGCCTTTGCACGATCAAGCATACTATATATGGGAGTCGAGCCCAAAACCCTCTTAAGAAGAGTAAGTCGACCCCCGACAGAGAGAGTCTTAAGTTTCCATTTCGATAACCTAGCTTTAATCTTACCAATTGAATCTTCCTATGCATTCACCCTAAACATATTACCTCCAACCTTAACCCTCTAGGTACTTAAAAGGGTTTCAAACCAGCACTGTCCTATAGACAGAAGCAGCATTGGTAATAGTAGCATCAATGAACCCATATACCAAGTAATTGGACTATTCTTGAGATTGATTACCATACCTGAAGATAAAGAGAAACAATGGAGCATTTGCATGATGTTTCGTAAATTATCAGTAGACCACTCGCCTATGAAGACCGCATCATCCGCATAGAAAAGATGAGAGAGAGTTAGAGAACGATCGACCTTTATGCCTGTGGAGAAACCCGCCTCAATAAAGCCCTAGACAATTGACAAGTGAAAGACTCCATAACAAGAATGAAAAAGATAAGGGGCTATCGGATGCTTGTTTCACCCAACGAAGAAATGAAATTCTGGCCGTTGGACTCCCATTAACAAGGATCGACGCCATACCATTAGATAAACTACCCTTAATCCAAGAGCGCCACTTGGATCCAAAACCAAACGCAGCCAATACATCGTCTAAATAATCCCATCTGATAGGAGGCATTGGCTTTGCCAGAAATTCGACTTTGAAACCTGTGTATGCTGTTTTTTAAATTTGCACTAGATAACAGCCTCGTTGAGAATGATAGGACCGTCTAAAATCTGTCTATTAGAAGAAACAGCGGGTTTTGGGACATTGATGATAAGGTCAGAGATAACCAAGGAGAGGCGCAAAGCGAGAATTTTGGTCACAACCTTGTATAGACTTCCGATTAAGCTGATAGGCCGATAGTCGTTAACAAATTTCGGATCTGGGACTTTCAGAATGAGAGAGATAAAAGATGAGTTACACCCTCGAGTAAAGCACATTGGGAGAAATCCATTCAACTGTCAATACACATATCCGGCCCAATGAGACTCTAGAATTTACGAAAGAATTCAAAGGAAAATCCGTCTGGCCTAGGCGATTTATCTGCTCTACAAGCCCAAACCGCAACTCGAATTTCTTCAGGGGATAAATGTTTCTCCAACTCAGTAGCCTGATCCGGCTTAATGCGAGTAGGAAAACTAAAATTACCCTATATGATTCACACCCCAAGTTGAAACCTAGATGAAAATTGGGCAAGAAATTCAGCTTGACGCGAAGAGGGGGGGGGGGGGTGTGGGGGGGGGGGGGGAGATATGATGATGGTTCATCTACCCAATCTCCGTCCACCATGACACCTTTAATGGTAAGATTTGCTCGCTTCCGATTAATGATACCGTGGAAGAACTTAGAATTCTCATCCCTCTCTATGGCCCATTGCACCTTGCCTTCTGAAGTTGTCCGCCCCGCCGCGCCCGACATCATCGACCCCGTCACTTTTCATCTCATACCACCTGTATTTGTTTCCAGCCACACCATCAGCCCATACGTGCTTAACCAGGACATCACGCAGGCTCCACACACCCACCTCCCACTTGGTACTGTCCAGGTGATGTCATTACTTTCAACTTAGCCTTAATTTCAGTCGCCATAACCGAATCGTTCTAGCATTTCCGTAGCACTGACCTCTCGCCCACCACATCGTATCCACGTATTCTCCTTCTTTTTATGAATTTGAAGCTTCTTTATAATCTGCACCATCCGTTTTTTTTCTCTGTCGTTGAGACAGTAGACTTCCATACCTAGTCACCAAACTGATCAAAAACCTCCCATGTTTAAACCCAAGGAGTCGGGTTAGTCTGAATACAGAATGGCTCCATAGTCGGCTATTCACATCAGGATGTAAAATGGGATGATGATCGGAATGATGTCTGTCAAACAGATTTGTCGACATAGCCGGGAAAAAGAGAATTTAGTACCTTCACTCACAAAAAACAATCAACATTAACTCATTTTGAAGCCGATGGATGAGCCCCGTATAAGAATAAACAGTCAGAGGATTTCAACAGGCCAAACATTAAAGAATAAGTTATTAAACTCTTTTGCCCCTTGCACATTAAACAACGACCCTATATGCTCACATTCAGAATGAACTTCATTAAAGTCCCCCAAAACCATATATTCGCCATTTCAACGAGACAAAAGAGATACAATATAATTCCACAAGATACGTTTCTCCACCTGAGATTAAGGGGCATAAACAGAGATGAAAAGAATGTCCAATTTATTTGGAATCCAAGCACAAATAAGCGCGACAAAAATTAACAGTATAAGTGGTGAGGACTTTCAAAACATATTAGGATCCCACACACATAGAATTCCTCCAAAATTACCAACCGCTTCACTAGCCGTGTGGTAAAAAATACTATTACCCCATAAACGTTTAACCTCCATATCAGAGATAGCGTCTGATTTAGTTTCTTGAATAGACAAAAAACTCACCTTATGCTTAATATTTAACTCCCGAATCCATGTTTTTTTAGCCTCGGATCCAAGGCCTTGGATATTCAAGGAGAGACAATTCATCGGAGACCATCTAAATCTCCTTGTGAACCATTGATAGACTCTATATCTTTCAAACAACCTCCTAATTGTGCAATACCATAGCTTGTCGAACCTTTGATATCATATAATCTAAACCTCTAAATCGATCCAACTCGTTATTTCAACGACCACGATCCTTGATATTTCCATCCGAGATGATAGTTTCAACAGTAGGCGACACATCTTGCATGACACGAGAGTTGAAACCCTCAGAATGGCACTGAGGTAAAGCTAGATTCGGCTTATTAACCTCCTGATCCTCTAAAGAATGATTGTCTTTCTCAAGAGTGAAACCTGGGGGGTGAGAAAGGCTAAAGTCTGAACCTGACTTATTAACGTCCAAGTTTTTTTTATTAAGAAGGTTATAAATATTAAACGGATCACTCGAAAACTCCTTATCATTCCTAGGCTGCTCCTTATCATTCACTGACTTGTCATAAACCTCGAAGAATCCAATCATCCTCCGGATACACCAAGACAGTATCAGTTTCAACACCATCTACACATACACACAACTGATTACACTATTGTGAGAATTTGCTTTCAGGGCTTTTACTGTAGGTGTAAGATTGGTTTGAACGCCCGTATTGTATCTTAGACAACCAACGTCCTCCTAACGTATTGTTTACTGTAGTTAAGTGAGCTCCTCTTTTTGTTACATCTACTCTATTGTAGTACACACTACTACCACTTTGTTCGCGGATAGTATCTATACGTTTGTCCCACGAACACTCAACCCTACAACCCAACACACGCAGATGCCGCCGGAGCTAACCAATGTGCCCTCTCCATTCATTTCCTTGCATCATCCTCGTGTTTATCATCCAAAAACCAGCGCGAGCTCCCCCTCTCCCCACCCTCATCCCTCGTTCTTCCTTTTGCCCCACCCAAGAGACCATCACAAACTTATACCTCGACAATGATCTTTGAAAATTTCAAGAATCTTCTCCTCAGCTGAGTTTTAATTACAGATAGTTTCGCGCAAACATACCATAGGTTACTTTCTTTTTAAGGTCTATCACGATCACACCCTTTAGCCACATATCCTTATTAAATGTAGCACTGAGACCAGGCATTCAGAGGTTTCACCATCCTATATCGACCCAAACAATACGATCCTTAAGAAACAAAAATGTTCATGGTGAGCTCACTCACTAATTGGCTTAACCTCGGACGTGAACCCACAATGTTTCATAAGTTTGTTTTTTAGATGAAATGAATCCCAGTTACTCATCAAGACCCACAAAACTCCCAAGTAGGGAGGGTTTTCACATTAACAAATCCACTCAGACAGCTAACAGACACGTAAATTTCCAATGGGAGGAGAATTGTTGTGACCTCTCTCATGACATAAGAATCGAAGTTCGTGTTGGGACCACACAAAGATCATCATAGACCATTGTGGAGAAGAAGGAAATAGGGGGAGTTCCAAATACCTTTCTCAGCCGACAGGCGCATGACCCTTTAACCACTTTTACAATTATGGACCTGATGAAGCTGCAAGTCACATTATTGTGACTAGTCAGATTGGATTTGGAAGGTCTCTCAAAACGAACCGGGTTAGCAAAAGTGATAGCTACCCATCCAAATCGTATTAAGGTTCGCAATCAAACGATCCATGTTATTAACCTTAATGAACCTAACAAAGGCGAACCGTTTCCCCACCTTTGATTTTTTAGATGGAATATAAACATCCACCACACGTACGTAATCATTCATACCTTCACCAAAGATCCTTAGAGGAGCGCCCGTCAGGAAATTAGAGACAAAGACAGATTTGGGAGATTCTCGCGGGTTTGGTCCGGCTTTGGATTGATGGGAGTTTGGATGGCGGGACCCCATGGACGAAGCAAGAATTGAACAGAACCGAAAATGAAAGGCGGAAAAAATGAGGAAAAACCCTAAAAGAAACGATCACAAAATTAATTGAAATCGTCGAACCTAATATAAGACGATTAAAGATTTATCAATGTGCAACCAACTCGATAGATATTATACCAAATGAATGGATCCAAACAAGAAGAGGATTAATGAAAAAATCAAAAACCCTAATCTTAATGAACGTCGAATCTGATACAATATGAATCAAGCAGCGTAGACAAGACAAAACCAATAAAAAGAATGATATTAGGTGAATGGAGATCAAAACAATCAAGGAGATCGATTCAGAAAGGTAGGGTTAGAGATCGCCAACGGAATCGCCATTCAGAAAGGTAAGATATTTTTCTTTTCGATAGCCAATAGACCGTAAAAACACAATTAGACTTAATTCAACTAATCTATGGTCTCTTACTCACGGCAATCTTTCATATTGTAATAATTTGGACATGACTCATAACAATTAAAAGCTAAAATAAGAAGTAAAGTAATGCAAAAGCAACAAGAGCTGATCAAAACTATTTACACAACGATAACATATTTAAACAAAGAGTTTGCAAATACATATAAGAATTCTATTATTGTATATATATAAATATCAAACTTGATATGTATATTTAAACAACGACATCAGGACATGGGTCTGGAATTGTAACATTACATGCATGAATAACATCAAGTAAGTCAGGATTATCGGATACGTAGAGACAAAGACAATGTGGATGTTGTCGTAATGCGGCACAACATGCTGGGTTGACAGTACCTATCGGGTCACATGGATGAATATAGCTACCCTTGCAATCATCGAACGAATACGCTGTGTGAATGAACGATGTCGCCATGAAGATAACAATTAAAACACTAAGAACCTTCATTGTTTAATCTTTTATGAAAGATAGAGAACAGTATGAATGAGAGATACAAGTAATATGATGTGTTGTGTATTTATAGATGCTACATAATTAAATTATACGTTTCTACAATAAATAAATGACATAAATAAAAGATACGTTTGCATGTTTATTAATTTTTTTGAACAAAATTCGTTTTCATTGTACATGGATTACATTACATAACATAAAATTATAATATTAACAAAATGCTTATTTGGAGAGCACAACTACCACCTTATGGGGGTAGTGATAGTAGCTACACGTACATTGCCTCGTTAGGCTTTGGGTACAGGGGCGGCTCAACCTTTACGAAGGCCTAAAGCGAAGCTTTGAAACGGGGCCTTTTTAAGAAGTTACTTGTCAAAATTTTGTTTATATGGGATTTACCTTTCTAGCTTTTTTTATGCGAAATCTTTGATTAATGTAATAAAATCAATATCGTTTAATATTTCATTTTCAATCAATTAACAAGCCGATTCATTTAATATTTCTTGTGACATTTTTAATCTTAAATAATTTTTAATTAACTTAAGTTTTGATAGAATTCTTTCCACCGAAGCAACCATCATCATAACGGTTATCATTACTTTATATGCAATATAAGCGTTAGGGAAATAATTTTGATTTCTAATATAGTTAAGTATATCAATCGGTATAGCAGTTTTTAAATGTGTAGTTTCTCTCAAAACTCTTAGCTTATTATCATCAAGTGACTTTGAATTTTCAATGCTAAATAGAAAAGCAAATATTTTCCAATGATGAAACAGCTTGATCTACAATGTATAAGAAATAATAAGTAGTTTTTCTAGTTTCATTGTTAATATTATCATCATATTTTCTTTTCTACCAATAGTTCGTTTTTCTTTATATTTTGGTTCTACATTCAGAAGCTTTTGAACAAGAATTAGCCATGTCACATATTACTAAATTTGAACTATGACAACCACCATGGCGTATATAATGTTCTAGGATTAAAATCTAAAAACCGTTTTTGTATCCCTAAGATGTTTACCAGAATTTTTAATAAGCTTATTTAGTTAATATTGCTTAATATTCATAAAAAATAGGCCTTTTATATTGATATATTGGGCTTACAAATCTACAACTTGTAGACATTAAATTTAATAAAAAAAA
>BQNB010127696.1:0-19400 GCA_026074375.1 Tanacetum coccineum
GTTTATAAGCAAGATTGTGTGCTGGAAAAGCGTCTGAATCCTAGCACAAACAACAGACACACGGAATTCCAAAAAATATGCATTCCACCTACTTCGTCGATATTTCTTTCACGAGGTCCTGTATTAAACATAGAAAAAACATGTGCATTCCTATCTTGGTACCTACGGTTAATTTAAACTAAACTAAACAAACTAAATACGAGTCAGTCTGGTGGATACGCCGTATCAAATTAATGAATACGCCGTATTCCAGAACTGACAATAATATTTTTAAAGTGCAAAAAAAAGTAAAGACTGATAACGTCCAGACAATCAATACGCCGTATGGTATGGGGCGGATACTCGTATTGATGTCTGGGAAGAAAGACTCGATAACAAAATAAAATAATAAACAGGGTTGTCTCCCGAGAAGCACTTTTGTTTACAGCAAACTCTTTAAGTTAGACTTGTCTTCAGCTTCTGTTCTTTATTTGGAGTGCGTCACCTTCCATCCGTTGTCCTTTTTCTAAAAAATATCTTGGTAGATTTTCGACATATTATCTTCATTTCTCTTCTAAATATCATATTCATAACTTCTTATTGCAATATATTCTTCATTGGGTCCAAGCGAGTACTGAATAGCTTCAAACTTTTCTACTTTGCACCTTCTTTTGTTAGGTTTCTCATTGATAGAATCGGATGTATTGCCATATTTGCCCTTTGTCTGACTTTGTTTTTCAATATCATGCACTTTATAGGCTTTGAAGAATGAATCAGTAGCAGTGTTGGACGGGTTTTCGTATTTAGATTCCTTCAATTCATTATTGCTCAAAATACAATTATCCACATATCTCTTATTCCAATTTCCATTCATCCATGAGTGAAATATTACCTTTTGAGTCCTTCTATCCACTTTCTTATGGTTTTTGAATGATGTGTTTACGTTTGATAAGAATTCGAGTGGATCAATCCCCCAGTTCTCTCTTTCGTCCAACATTTCATCTTCTTCATCGTATGATTCAGGATAGAATCTACAAAAGAATTTCTCAATAAGTTCCTCCCAAGTGGTGAATTTTCCATCTCCCTCACTAATCCACCATTCTTTAGCATCATTGGCCAACGAGAGAGGAAAGATTTTCATTCGTAGTTGATGGAATCCACGCCAGGAACGTATATCAAATCAACCATTTTAAGTACCTTAGCAATGTGATCCACCACGTCTTCATTGTATGCTCCATGATATATGTTCTTTCTTAATTCCACTAAAAATTCCTTGCCGAGTTCAATGTTTATGTCGTTACTGGTGATAGAAAGATTTGATTCAGTTAGAGCTTTTTCCATGTTATCAGATAGAATTGGTTCAGCCATGACTTCTTGTAGTTCCTTCTTCAATCAACTAGCTCTGATAAGTTCTTCTTGTAACAAGGGTAAAAATATCAGTAGGATTTGCTCTGAATAAAGATAGAAAATTTTTTAGCACGAAAATAAAATAGGAAAACCAAGATTCCAGTTTCTGTTCTAGATGATCGATACGCCGTATCCAATGGAAGTGGATACGCCGTACTAATCAGTTTGAATGAATACGCTGTATTGGTCAGAAAGTTTGATACGCCATATCCGACGGAAGTGGATACGCCGTATTAAGTTATTGACTAGAACACTGTATTAGCAAAATAACTAAATGCGCAAAAAATTAAACAAACAAATATACAAGCAAACTAAACTAACAAATATACGAAATATACATAATATACAAGAATCTAATTAACACTACTCCTAAGGGTTAGATCTAATCTAATAACCAAAACATAAAATAAAAATCAAGATTAATTTTCACTCCCCGGCAACGAAGCCAAAAATTTAATGTGGGTCATTGTGTGGTATATATTTAAGATGTTTCAAGTTTTAAATTTATATTTTGCCGACTTAACTAAAAACACCACTTTAACGGGCAGTGTACCCGGTCGATGGTAGATTCGTGGTAAGTAGGGTGTCGAACACTTGAAGCGAGGTTAAATCTCTCAATTTATTTATATTTTGGTTATCTAATCTATGTTAAATCTAATCTAAGTCAAACCTATTCTAAACCTATGTTAGTTCTAAACCTAATTCTAACAGGTAAAAGGGATATTTTCAGCCTGAGAGACTGGCACAGGTTGGTCGGTGACTAGAATCAATTCAAGACACTTTAACCCACGCGAACTAATTAACAGAAGATAAAAGAGCGGTCGAGCCTTATATAAGAAAATTGTATTAACCATTATTAATCCGATTAGAATGTTGGTTTGTTTATTTAGTGTAATGATTTCTTCTCTCGAGGTGGCATATCATTCTTAAGACTTAGACGGGACTTCTTCCTAAGACCTAGACACATTAATTCTGTCACAATTAAAGCATCTGCATAAAGCATCCTTATTTGTTGATTATAACCTATCTTAGGGATTAAAGCAATGGTGATCTTGTTATAGACTTTACCCACTTACTGCTTAATGGCAATTTAAACACTAGTAGTCAACTTGTCCAACAATCCAATGAAATCAATACGTTATTTGTTAAATTATCTAGGTTCATCTTTAATCAGCACATTCAATAAACCATTGGCAATATCCAATTAACTAGTTAAGCCCGAAGCGTATCCTAAACACAGATTTAGAAGGACAATACTTGTGATCCTATGATTCTAGATGTATAAATCACTATATGAAGAGCTATCCCAAACTCTAGATTACTTGGTCTGTATCACTAGATCTAGTTGAATAATAGGTCGCATACGAAAGCACGTAAACAAGTATAAATTGATAAACATAAACAAGCATACAACGATAAATCAAGAAATCAGGATAAACAATACCAAATATTCAAATCTTCATAGTAATGGCTAATACCCGAAGGTATTAGCCTTAAAATGTCATAATAAATACAAGAGCAATTATTTAGCCAAGGTAAACTAAGCGAGTTAACGAATGATACCAAAAACTAAACGATTACTAATGTATATGGAATTACACGATGTCTCCTATGGAATTGATAATGTTGCTTAACCTCTTCTGCTCTTTTTCTCCTTTAAAAATTGACTTTTGTGGTTTAGGTATCGAGAATATGATTTTGCACACTCAAAACTCATTTTTGAGTTTTCTATTTATAAGGTCTGGAAGTCGGTTCGATACGGCGTATCCAATAGGTTGGATACGGCGTATTAGGGATTTCTTGGAGTAGGGATCACGTTTGATATCTTCCAGAATATTCACATACTATATCTTGAATACGGCATATTGAGTCTTTTGTGGTCTTTGGTGAGTGCAGGTACGGATACGCCGTATCTTCCTTGATGGATACGGCGTATTGGTCTTCAAAATAGTAATCTTCAAAATATCTTCGTTTAAGCTCCAGAATGCACGCCTTTTGCTAATATTCACCAAATACTCCATAATTACTGCAATTCTCAAATATAAACGATTAAGTAACAATTCTTTGCAATAACTATACAAAATGGGTTAATAACATGAGATAAATGATGCTATAAAATAGATGTTATTTGATGTCATCAATATCAAAGATGGAAAAGCTTGAGAGTGAGAACGTGTCTTTGGAATTTCAAGTACAATCTCTGATAAAGGAACGAGAAAATGTCAAAATAGAATAACAAAAACTTTTCGATTCAATCAAAAAGACATGAACTCAAACTCAAGGGGAAATCAATGAAATGATTAAGCATGTTAATCAAAAGACATATGCCTACGCAGATGGTCGTGCACAAAACCAAGATCTTTTGATAACAATACCTGAGTTAAAAGCTAAACTGAAAAATGTTGAAAAAGGTAAGTCTGTTAATACTAAGTTTGACAAAGTTATTGTTTCTAATAATCTTCTTTGTGTTACACCATTAAATAAACAAGTGTTTCAAAAGAAAACCGTTGCTCCTAAAACAGAAGAGAAACATGTTTTGTCAAAAACAGTCACTTTACATACTTCACCTAACAAACAACAAGCTGTTGAAACAAACAAAAATGTTATGGCACCGGGAATGTACAAAGTTGAAAAGAAACTAAACACAAATACAAACCAAGCTAAGAGTGTTTTATCTTCTACAGGACTGAGAGCTACTTCTAGTGTTAAAAGACCATCGAATAGAGATTCATCATTCAAGAATAGTGTCTTATCCAACACTAGGAATTCATCAGAGAAAGTAGAAGTTTCTGATAAGACAAATAAAAAACCAGATGTTGCATCTAAGAATGTTGCTTTAAACAAAAAGATTGTAACTAATGTTGATGTTAAAAACGCTCTTATAGCGAAGGATGTATTGTGTGTTTCTTGTGCTAAAAATGTACTTATCCCGTGTCATGATAAATGTCTTACGAATTATAAATTGAATGTGCATTCAAAAGTTAGGAGAGCTTTATTCACTACTCTTATAGTTTCAAAGACTAGGTTTTACGTTAAGACTACACACTTTAAGTCATTAGATACTACTCCCATAGTTTCCAAAACCAAGATTACTGCGGTTACTCCCTTAAGTGCCAAAAATAAGGTCTCTAGTGCTTTTAATTTGCGAGACAGTTCACTTAGCAACTACATGAAGAACAAAATTCGAACTAGTTGAATGTGGCAAAAGTGGTACGAATTGCAACCAAATGTTAGTTGGTCACCTATTAAAATGACACCGAAAGTCATTAATAGTCGAACTACTGTTAAGACATCGGTTCCCGTTAAAAAGAGGTTAGTCAAATCGTCCACTTGTCCATATGTGGTGTCTTCATGTGTTGCAGGTAGTTCAAATCGTTCTATAGATTGTTGACAATGGTTGTTCAAAACATATGACGGGTGATCGATCACTGCTGGAAAATTTTGTTGAGAAATTCATGGGCATCGTTCGCTTTGGGAATGATCATTTTGCAGCAATCACATGCTATGGCGATTATGTATAAGGCAACATCACTGTTTGTCATGTATATTACGTTGAAGGCCTAGGACTCAATCTCTTAAGTGTAGGAAAATTCTATGACGGTGACCTAGAAGTTGCTTTTCGCTCTAAAACATGCTATGTGCGAAATCTGGAAGGAGATGATCTGCTTAGAGGAGCTTGTGAATCCAATTTGTATATTATCTCTATTTCCGATATGGCTGCTTCTTCACCTGTATGTCTAATGTCCAAAGCTACTTCAACAAAGTCATGGTTATGGCACCGCAGACTCTCATATCTTAATTTCGATACCATAAACGATCTTACCAAACATGATCTGGTTGATGGTTTTTTAAAATTAAAATAAGGTAAAGATTACCTATGTTCTGCATGTGAGCGGGGAAAGAGCAAGAAAGCTTCACATCCACCTAAATTGGTTCCAAGTACTCATTCCAAGTTGGAATTACTTCATATGGATTTATGCAGACCAATGAGGGTAACATCGATCAACGGAAACAAGTATATTCTTGTGATCGTTGATGATTATTCTCGATTCACATGGGTATATTTTTTTCACACAAAAGATGAGACCCTAGAGATAATAAAGAAGTTTATTGCTCAAGTCCAGTTGAATTACAACGCCAAAATTCACAAAATTCGAACTGACAACGGCACTGAATTTAAGAATGCAACTCTTAAGGCTCATTATGAAAAGTTAGGCATTATGCAATAATTTTCAACTGCTCGAACGCCTCAACAAAATAGTGTTGTTGAACGACGCAATCGTACTCTTGTCGAGGCTGCACGCACAATGCTTATACTTTTATAATTACCTGAATTTCTTTAGGTCGAGGTAATTTCCACCGCTTGCTTTACTCAAAACCGGTCAATAATTCATTCAAGGCACAACAAAACTCCATACGAACTTCTTCACGGAAGAAAACAAAATGTGGAGTATTTTCATGTGTTTGGTTCATTATGTTATCCAACAAATGATCGAGATGACCTTGGGATGATGAAACCTAAAGCAGACATTGGAATCTTTATTTGATATTCAAAAACATCCGGAATATATAATCGACGTACCAAAAAGATTATGGAAACCATCTATGTCAAGTTTGATGAGCTTACAACTATGGCTTCTGAACATGATAGTGTAGAACCCGTTTCACAATGATTCATCAATGATGATTCATCAGCAGAATCAATGAATACTCTGTCTAAAGAAGATTTGGATAATTTGTTCGGACCAATGTACGAAGAATACTTTGAGAAGAAGTCTTCCGAAATGTCCATCAATTCCGCTGCACAACAAGTTCATAATCATGAAGACTCACCCTCGAGATCTTCAATCATCCACTACAAGAAAAAGGGGCTTTGGGGACGAAACTTTTTGGAACGGTAAAAAAATCATGCCAAATACACGTATTTGGAACCTATTTCCTAAGTGTGCCAAAAAAACAGGTATTTAGGATGACTAATAAAAAACGGTTCCAAATACGTATGCGTTTGGAACAGTTCCAAATAATGCTGCCAAATACATGTATATTTCAGACAATTTGAGTTAACAGTGCCAAATACATATGTATTTAGGACGGTTGTTATCACCGGTGCCAAATTTGTATATGTATTTGGAACGCTATCTAATGTTGGTGCCAAATACTTATGTATCTGGAACGGTTAGTACTACCGGTGACACATACGTATATGTATGTGGAACACTATCTAATTCTGGTATCAAATCCTTATGTATTTGAAATGGTTTTTATAGCTTGTGGAAAATAGGAATATATATGGGGCAATTTTTATAAACTATTTTTAATTCGTAAGTATTTGAAGCATCTTTAGAAAACTTACTTGATTTACACCTTTTCCTCGCACGTGTCAACTATATATTGCTTATGTTATCTCGAAAACTCGGTAGCAATTTTTTGAACACTGGCTTGGTTTCGCGACAATATATGCAACTAACACTTATGATAATGGACCGGTTATTAGTTCTAAAATTGGTCTATGTAAAGTTAAAAGAGAATTAAAATCAGGTCTTGATGCTTAATGGGGAACTGGCTTGCATCAAGCAAAAGAGGGGTCTATAAAAAGCAATGTTTCAAAACCCGGTTTTTAGTTAACTCGGTTTTTTTCGGTTTCGGTTTTTTCGGTTTCGGGTTTTTTCGGTTTCGGATTGAGCGGTTCGGCTCGGTTCGTCGGTTTCACGGTTTTTTTGAACACCCCTACTCGGTTTAGTGACCGGTTCACTGGTTCAACCAGTTGAACTACCGTTTCAGACCGGTTATATACATATGTATATTTTTTCATATATTTAATATGTATTGTATGATCTCATAATTTATCTTACGTTCAATTGAACCGATAAAAAATATTGAGTCTTTACTCATTAGCTTTAGTTTTTTAGTGCTATATTTATAAAATTATAGTAAAGATTTGCAAAAACAATTAACTCATTATTACAAGCTGTAATAAACTATAATAAAAAAATATTAGTCGTTGTTTTAAGTTAATTTTGACTCTATTTTAACTAACACTAGTCATCATCACTTCAATTTATCGATTAAAATTAGAAATGTTTATGAGGAAAAAGTTTTTGTTATATATATTTTTTTAAAAAGTCACGACTTGGCCGGATTTATCAAACCAGGTCTACCCGGGTCAACAAAAAATAGACGATTCAATCCGGTTCACAAACAAGCAAAAACCCGATCACGTCCGGCCCGATTCACGGATCAACAGGTTCAACCCGGGTTTTAAAACATTAATAAAAAGTTAAATGTTTGATGGGAACATGCTTATATTTCACGAAAATTTTGAACCCAACGCATTTCCCTCTTTTACCATCAAATATTTTCAGCCATTTACATTTCCCTCTTTTCTTCCTCCTTACAAAACCCTAAAACCCACAGCCACTGCTCCTTCTTCTCCAAGTACTCTGGTTAATTGTATTTATGTAAGTCTTCGTTATTTAAGAGATTAATGGGTTATGTTTATTTTTAATAAACGTTAGTATTTTTTACCTTAAATAATTTGCTAGTATTATATGACGTGATTGATTGCTGTTACCGTCTATTTTCTTTGTAAATCTTGTAATTATTTCATGTTTAAAGTTGATGTTTAGGGTAAATTTAAATTGCCCGCCATGTTTTTGTTGAAAGCTCCAAGAGTATCAATGTCAAAAAATAACTGCCCACCATGTGTTTGATGAAAGTTCCAGCATAATTTTTGTAAGACTTAATTGATCTACACTTGATTATGTAATGTTTTGAGGATGTTTTGTATTGCATATCAACCATGGCAGACCCAACCATGAAACCAAGGTGGTTCCTTTATTTAGTTAAGACGAAAAACTAACGGGTTAATTACAGGGTGTCATTGTGCTAGGCCGGGTTATGTCGGTTCTGGTAAGGTCCATGTTAACTAAGGGGCGCACAAATGAAACAAAAAATCAGAAGCTATTTATTCAGATAGCAAGTACTCAATGTGTTTAGAATAACTTGTATATAGCTTATTAGCATCATTGATTGAATCGTTAATTGCTAATACCTTATTCCAACAAAGTTTAATTTACCAAATTCAACAATTATCTATAAAGCCATCACCTAATTTTAAACATCAATTCAACATCTTCATTTTGACAGACTTTTAGTCGAATTTAACAACTATATCTAAATAAGCACATTATGGCATGAGGCTATTTAAAGTTGTCATGTAAAGTTTCATTTATTTATACATCATTTTGGCTATAACATGAATACATGAGTACTTGACTTTATGACTAACTTCTTTCTTCTTAACAGCTAATGTATCTTTATTTTTTGAAATAGATGAACTATTGACTTATTATAATAATTACTAGTTGCAAATCTACAATATATAAATAAAACAATATGTGGCATTTCAAAAGTTTAAAAAATGATATTGTACTAACATATATGTGCATTTTATGTTGCCATTACGTAGTTCCTTTCTCTGTTTTGCCTTTACCTTAAATCAGTGCAACTTACCTGATGATAATCAACCCATTTCTTTGATAGACTGTCAACCAAGAACGTACCCTAGTGGTTTGTGTATCAGGATTTGAATAAAGCCAAGGTCGGTGACCACAACATGGAACTTCTCCTTTGGCCCATATGCTGCATATGTTTATTATGGTTCATTTATGACTCATTCAATAATATTAACTCATAATTTTTAAAAAAGCAAGGGCATGTCCCAAAATCTAAAAACATAAAGTTTGAATGATCACAATTTAGCCATCTTCAAGTTTGTGCCACTCCGTGCCATAAGTTGCTCAATTACCTGAGATAAACATGCTAAAAAGTCAACACAAAGGTTGAGTGAAATTCATAGGTTTTTAGTTATAATAGTTGAGTACAAGTTTAATAGTGGGTTACGTTGTTATACACCCATAGTTTGTAAATGGTTGAATACAAGTTAATATGATGGTAATAATTGAAACGAATACAATTATCATGGAAAACAGTATTATTGCGTCTGAGCTCATGGCATCAATATGTTAACATGGACATTACCGCATTGACATTAGTTGAGGAACAAATGTCCTCGTGGAAAGGTAACTTGCCAAGGTTACCCATTAAGTCAAATATAGTGTGTTTGGCTACCCTATGAATGGGTATAGCAACGGGATTCGTCACCCATAATAGATCTATCCACAATATTCGCGTTCACTCGTAAGTAATTAATGATTCATGATATGGAAATAGTGGCACTGGAAGGTACTTAGGCAATAATATATCTAGATAGCATACAGTTGGAAAAACACTTGCATTCATGGTTTAAGCATGTATCCCCCTCGCGGGTTTATAAAGCATTAAAAGACTTAAAAGCGAGGTTATGAGATCTCACCTTAAGAGGATAAAGGAAATAGATTGATGCAAAGTTATAATGAAATGAAAGAAAAACCTTCGGCACACAACCTGTTAATATAGTCAAGTCCTTAGTTTTGATATGTAAATATTTTTATGTCATAATGAAATAATCATTTTGATGATTTTATTATGAAAATCGTATCACCTGTCGGCCATCATAATTCAGAGGTCTGTAGTAAACGATTTGAGGAGCCAGACACCTTAAATCATAAAATCCAGCAAACTCGTCAAGAACGAATACCCAATATAAAACCTCTCACACTTAACTCACAGTAATGTGACTACATTATATTTTTAAGTTCTCAAAGCTAGAATAATTTATAATATGAATTTTAATAATAAATATAAAAATATATTATTTTATAAGTTGTAAAATTTGCAAAATATACCCTTGGTTTATAAACTTTTACAAGTTTAGTCCTTTATAATTAAAAAATATATATATATATATATATATATATATATATATATATATATATATATATATATATATATATATATATATATATATAAATCTATATATATATATATATATATATATAACCTTTAATGAAACTTGGCAAAATAGGTCCTTATAGTTATAACTTTGAAATAATGACGTTTTCAGCCCCTTTAGTTATAAGTTTCAAAAAGTTATGATATATACCCCTTGCATGGAATATATTTGCAAAACAAGTCCAAAAACCCCAATAAGGTATTTTTCAAAATAAAAAGTCATTTGCAGGTTATAGTTTATTAGATTAAGCTAAAATATGTTATGATAAATAGCTTTTACGAGCTTAAAGCTTATTAAAAGAGCTTATGAGTTTAAAAGTCACAAAATGGTTAACCTTTGTTTATTAAATTTAACTCGATGGTTTAGGCTTTTAAGACTTAATAAAAGTTTATAGAAATGACAAATAGCTTGTAAGATACTCATTACAACAGCTTAATGAGATTAGCTTGGTAGATTAAATGAAAATGGCATTTAGGGTTCTTAGCTGTTTGGTTAGAATTTAAACAAGAAAAAGGTTTGAGGCTTAAAGCTTTTAACAAGAGATTATATATGATCATAAGGAACTTATTAAGGATTTATAATAGAAAGTAAGCTTATTGAACAAGGATTTGAGCTTACGTAAGCTAAAAGTGGGTCGAATGGGGTGTTCTTGGTTCGTACGAGTAGGAAACGACTTTAAGGGCTTCTTTTCTTGAATCCTTTGCTTTAGTTCTGGACTTGGGGCTGCTCTTAACCTTCCTTGATCTTCCTTTGCTAAGTTAGAACTCCATTTGTAAGAGAGATAGATGTTTGAAGTGTGATTTGAAATGGTTGTGTATGTATGCCTATTTATAGTACTCAAACACCTTAGGGGCCAAGTTTCCTTAATGAGGTGGCCAAGATATGTAGGTAGTGACTAAGGAAGGTTGTAGGATGTGTCATGAAGGCTTAGCATGAGGTGTAAGAAGCTAGGAAGGTAGTAATGCCATGTATGGAGCTTGTGGGGGTTTCGGCTACAAGTAGGTGACAAAGAGCCTTGGTAACCAAGTATTTTAGCAAAGAGGTGATGGAGGTGCTTGCTAGGCTGCTTGGTGATGTCATGGTGAGGTAAGGGAGGTGCTAAGATGGGTGCTTGGGTTTAAAATGGGTCAAAATGGGAGAAAATGGGTCACGGGTAGGTTTAGGGTTCGTTTAGGGTTTTTAGGGTTTAATTTCGAGCTAGGGTTAGGGTTTAGGATAGATTAAGGTTTAGGATTAGTGTTAGGATTAAGGTTTAAGGTTTAGGATTAAGGTTTAAGGCTTGGTTTTAAGTTTTAGGGTTTAGTTTTGGGTTTAAAGTGAAATTAGGGTTTTAGGGTTTCATTTAGAGTTTAGGGTTTTAAAACATGGATTTAGGGTTAAGATTAGGGATATATTAGGGTTTAGGAGTCATGAATTAAGTGCTTGTACCTTGTGTTAAAGAGGTGGAAAGTTTAAACAGTTAAGGACTTAATTACCTAATAGGTTTTTAGGTATTATTAACTTGTACATTAAGCTTAATTGAGTTGTACATTGACTTGGAGGGAAAATATGATTCAAATATTATGTATTGATACTTGTACATATGCTTTAAAGGTTTGTACACTCATTTTATATGTATACATTACATATAATTAGGGTTTTGATGCAAACGTTAATGTTTAATGCTTGTTTTGATATAACGTTTTGAAAAGTACATTAAATGGATAATGCACTTGTTAAAAAATGATATTAGGGCATGGACTTGACATATTAGGATGTTTTACATGATATAAACATAGATATAGATGGCATATTGTAGGTTCCAAGATCATTCATACAAACCTTAACAATGATGTGTAGAATCAAGATGCATGAAATTAAAACTTTATTGATGATTGAAAGAAAAACCCTTTGGTGGCTAACTATATTGTCTCTAATGTCTCTCTAAATGTCTAACCTAATTTTTGACTAAACTAGGAGTATTTATACTAACAAGGTTCTGCCCATTCTAGGCTTTTGTAGGGCTTTTCAGGCTTTTTCTTTGTCAGCCCAATTACATTAATAAACATTAATTAATTAACCAACTAACGAGCTAGACTTTTGTCTTGTATCTTCGAGTGACCGAAGCTTCTTTGTTCGGGTCCATTTAATATGTATCCAAACAAACTCCCCCTAATGAGGTCATGAGAAGTTGTTTGAAACTCACTCGTGCTTGTCTCTTTTAGCTCGTGTTGATGGGTAACTATCACTTGTTGTGCTTGGTATTTAATCTTTAAATCCTGATCATGATCTTAGAACTTGATGTGATGACTTATCTTGATCTTTGACATTGTCTTAGGCTTTTCTTCTCTGAATTACTTTTGTGATCTTATTCACTTTGACTTTGCCATACGCTGATCTTTAGCTCTCACACATGCTCATAAATCTGTTGGAATCTGAAAGCTTGATGATGTATCTTCTCTAATCTCCATAACGTGTTAGCATAAAGAAGACATTGATTTCAGAGATTTGCGATTCTTTGTATGTAAAACTTCTTGATTTCTTCAGATTAGTGAGTAAGGATATGAGCATGTCTTTCATCGATACTTGAGTCTCATTCGCTATGATAAACATTTAGACCACCACAAAAATATTTCTTATGTAAAAAATCCACTTAATGTGTTTCTAGAAAAAAAACATTTTGTGAACACACAAAGTTTTTATAATTTTTGAAGGGATCAAGTAAACGATACTCCCAATCTGGTCGGCTACTTAACCTCTGATTCCGTGAGGATCAATGATACAGTAAGAATACTGTACCTGTGACAATAGATTCATTAAAGAACCGTTCTTGACAGTTTTCCGCAACGTGACAACTAGTTTTTTTTTTATTCCTCTAATACCTAAGAATCGGATTCCCTAATTTCTCCGTTCTCTAGACCAATGTCCAAGACTAACACACTAAAAGTATTCTACTAATAAATGTAAAGAGTAGTTAGTACATTACTATCTGCTGACTAATACCGTACAAGTCTTTTCCAGCGTTTTACTTCGTAATACAATAAGTACCGTAAAGGCCTGTGCAAAAATAATTTGAAAACATTCGATGTGCTTATAAAATTTTTGGGGGCACAAACGAAAGGTTAAATCAAATGCTCTGATGATGTTTTGAAATATATCCCGAAAGATATGAAGTGCCTTGGAAATTTCCAAACGTGTACAAGTACATTTATAGAAATCCACTTCACTATGGCGCGCAGTCCGAAGACCATGCACTGAGCATCAAACACGAATAACCCTGGTGGTACAAAGACATCTCTTTCCTCAGCATGTCCATAAGAAATCACTTTCAACGAACAACTGAAACAAAAGATTCATTGTCATTTTTCAAGATACGTGTGTATAACACAAACTTTTGGTACCATGACATTTGATCATATACACACTTATCTCCCCCTACATTATTTGCGCGATAATCGAAAAGATGTTAGCACATGCAATGGATAGGACTTAGCATTTTAGAATCAATCGAATCATTAATTAACCGTTTTACATGTTTAAGTCCACATTTTCTTCCCCCAATCAAAGTATTGAAACCTGTGAGTGTTGTGATCAGGAATGGACTTAAATGTAATCAAGCTCCCCTCAAAGTATGAGAGGTGAGTGAAAATACACATATATCAAGTGAGCAAAATGAAACAAACCCTTTAAATACCCAACAGGAATGATACGCAATCTGTCTGAACTTGTAACGGATGGTCGTGTCCATTTTTCAGCAATAGAACAAGAACACGTACTCCTTTTGACCTGCAACAACTGTGAGAAATACTGATTCTCGCCCCCTCAAACAATGACCCGTCAAGGTTTGGTTTGGATTATCTCGAACATGGTTGATAAAACAAGTTTGTTATGAGAAAAATGGTTCGGGCTTAACAACTTCTGTATGTAAAGAAATAACTGCACTGAAACGTACACTAAAATCTCTGTTAAGACCGGTTACAGTCTGCAATAACTCAAGCCAATATTATTATTTATTTATTTTACTATATATAACAAGAATATACACTGAGAAACACTTGGTTACTCGGAGACAGACTCATCTGTACTTCCTTCAAGTCTCTGGTGACAGTTGTTTAACCCCAACAGTGGGAGAAGAGTTGCGAAGCGCTCTCTCGTAAAGCCATACGTAAATATGTCAACCAGTTGGTATTTTTCTCCAACGAAATACAACTCCACAACTTTCCTTTCAACTGTTCTTGATAAAGTGGACGGAAATCAATGTGCTTAGAACGCAGTGTTGAACACTATACAATCATAGAGCGATTATTGCACTTTATTGTCACAATACCATCGAATTTTGTTGAACGCAAATCCATAAGATCTCGGAGTTGAGAACGCATCCAGAAGGATTTGAGCACAGCATCCTGATAGGTCAATTAAAATTCAGCTTCGTTGTGGAGATGGCCGTACTTTTTCTGCTTTTTGGATTGACCAGCTAACAAGCCGCTGTCCAAGAAATTGAGCTACAGAAGTACATCCTCCGTATTCCAGGACATCCTCATATCACATTCTGCAAAAGCTTGAAGTTCAAAAAGCCGAGTCCTTCGGTACACAACCCATGTAATGGTACCTTTAGATATGAAAAGATCCGCTTTATAGCAGTAGGTGCCATTGCCCAATAGCTTAGCCCCTGAAACGTGCGACACATACGAAACAGCAAATACTAGGTCAGGTCTAGATGCACTAAGATACAAAGAGGGAGCCAACCCATACACGTAAGCGTTAATCAATTAGCTTTCCTCCTAAACTCACAAGGTCGGACGCTCCGCCATTGATGGAGTGGCAATGGGTGTTCATAGAGTCATAACACTTTTGACAAGATTTCCCTGAGCATATTTGGAATTGGTTATAAAGATGCCTCTGGGATTTTGAGAAACTTGTAATCTAAAGGAATGACATTTGTCCCATCAATCGACATCTTGAAAGTTTGAGTCATCTCAAATCAAATATTTATGCATGCTTTTGGGATTGGAAGAGCAAAGATGATATCATCTACATATAAATTTTAACCAGTAGAATATATTTGCCTGCTTTCCTGGTAACAAGTGATCGACCTCGCCCATTGTAAATCCGACTTGAATTTAGAAACGCTGAAAAGCTTGTCATACCAGCACGTGAGCTGTTTACGCCCTAAGAGCTTTCTGAACGGTACCCATCGATGGGAATGCTCTGATCTACAAATCCTCCTGTTTTGGACCCCTACATAGAAAACTTCATTCATCGCCATTGAGAAGGCGTTTTCACGTCCATCTGGAAATGAACCATGTTTGAAATTGCTGCTTAGCAATGAAAGTCTAATCGCTACTAATCTAGCACCGAGCAAATGATTTCCTCAAAATCAATACCACTTCCTACGATATCCTTTGCCACTAACCGAGCTTTGTTCTTCAAGACGTCCTCCATATGCATCCAACTTAACTTGAAATCCTTTGAAGCGTGATGATAAAATATTTAACGGGACAAGGTACAAGATCCATACATCTAGACATCAAACCTCAGAATTTCTACATGCATAGCTCAATCCACATGAGTGCTCTAAAGGCTTGCTTGTCAGTTTTGGTTTCAACATGAGTTAAGAATCGTTGAAGAAACACCACATCGGCAGTCGGTTTTCGAAGCTGTTTCCTGTAAGACATGTCATCTTTATCCCCAATAATGTTTTTCCATTCAAGCGATGTGCTTGAGGCCACATTTTGCACGTGAGGTAATTGGTTGTTTGGAGTAAGCATCGAAATTGACAAGTTGAAAAGATCTTCTGAATTGGTTTCAGGATCATTATAGTGGCCAACACATACTGTCAACAAAATGATCGAACAGTGTTTCAACATCAGAATCACTAGTGTTCCTGGTAGAGGTACTTGATAGTAAAGGCTTTCAGTAACTCCGGAGGCCTTCTGAGATAACTTTGTGAAGGGGAACCAGTGGCATTCTGGTGCCCGAGGCACAGGAACATTAACCTGAGTTATCAGAAACAACCGAGTATCGAACAACCTCATCATCAATCAAACCATTGAAACAAATCGTCTACCTTTTCGTTGTAAGAAGAGACACTAGTGATCTAGTCTTTTACTAGTGCAGAACGGCTGCGTCCTGACTGTAAAGCAGTAAGTTCGAGTGCTGTACTGTTTGGCACAGAAGTCAATATGTTGAGTGGAGGCCTGCACTGGTTGAACAACGTCAAAGAACGAATCACAACTGAATATGGTCAACAACGTATCAACTTCTATGTGATATGTTGCTCTCCTCGCGTTCACACTTTTATAGGGCAAGAAATGATGGTATCCGAGTGTGCTCTTTGGCATAGGTTTGCGAGATCGCCAATGGCAGGTTGGTTTATTGTAGACAATTCACAAGGAACATTAGCTTTTTGTTTTGTTGCACTGGTGGTTTCTGTGTAGGTCTATTTGAAGTCCTGGGAGGTTCCTAAAAAGTAACTTGCTTTTTCTTAGGCTAACAGACGTCAAATAACGAATCACAAACTGATTATGGTCAACAACGTTCAACTTCCTATTGTGATATGCTGCTCTCCTCGCGTTCACGACTTTTATTGGGCAAGATTATGATGGTTCCGAGTGTTGGCTCTTTGGCATAGGGTTTGCGAAGATTCAGTGGCAGGTTTTGTTCATGTAGACAAATTCACAGGACATTAGGCTTTTTTTTTGTTGCACGGTGGTTTTCGGGTGTGGGTCTATTTGAAAGGCCTGGGAGGTTCCTTAAAAGTAACTTTCTTTTTCTTAGCAACGGGGTTGATTTACTCCCAGTTGCTCTTTTTGGAGGTGGAATGTACATTGAACTGTTGTTAAATAATCATCCCTGAAGCAATTCTTTGGGTTTCTCGAAGTTGAAGTCCACTACTATTGTTTTACCATGCACTAGGTCTTTCAGCTTGGTAATGTTCAGAAGTTAAGCACTAGAGCTTTTCATTGTAACGCAGTACGAGATGAGTATTCCGCATTTGACAGTTCATCATACCCTTGCCGACTCAAATCACATTTTTGCTAATTTTTAGGCCATCTAGCTGAAAATCCTAAGAGTTAATCTATCTTTCAACGAATTCATAATCAGTGTCCTAAGGCTGTTGGTCACAACTAACCTTCATGAACCTACATTCAACCCTCCATGATGTTAGCTGAGCATCTAGACCAGACATAATGTAATTGCTGTTTGTATGTGTGCAACGTACCAGCGAACCTACTGAAATGCACCTTACTGCTATAAAGCGGATCTTTCGATACCTAAAAGGAACCATTCACATGGGTCTGTGGTATCCGAAGGTTGTGTTAGCTCGTTTGTAGGTTGTGTTAGCTCGTTTACTTAAGTTATGTAAGTTATGTTACATAATGGATGGAATAAAGTGAAAAAATATTTCCGTGAAAAAGTAGTACTTAATATAATATAAGTGGAAATTACATTGATGAAAATTGTAGGTTGTTATAACCAAGAACGTACCCTGGTGGTTTGTGTATTAGGATTTGAATAAAGCCAAGGTCGGTGACCACAACATGGAACTTCCCCTTTGGCCCATATGCTGCATATGTTTATTATGGTTCATTTATGACTTTTTTTTCTTTCCTTTTTAAGCTTCTTTAAGATTAAGTTGAGATCAAAAGGTCTCTATCAACGCATAGTCTATAACTTCTGATATACTGCCAAATTGAGGTATTGCTTGAAACAGGTTGATAAAGACTTTGGTTGATTAAATGAATTAACGGTTATTAAGCCACATAACATTTTTTTTTTCTCGTGACTGTTGTCAGATCTTAATTGGTAAGATAGTTGGGGCTGATCTCCCTATGCCATATACCACTAATCAAGAGGGATAGGCTTTAACTCAGGTATATACCACTGATCTTCCTACGCCATATATCTTCCTACGTGCATTAGTCCTACGTTAACTGCTATTGCAAAGGAGCATGCTAGTTATGGAGAGATCACATAGTCAAAGGTAATCCATGACAAAAACATTGTATGCGTTAATAGTTGGTTTGTATGTCTTGTCCAATAACTTTTAACAAATCAAAATGCATTCAAGTCACTGCCAGATATAATTGTAAATTTAAATAGGAAACTAATTGGAATTGTATGACCTAAAATGTTTCTGTTAACTGTTGTCTATCAACTTAACTGGCCTTTCTATTACTTCCTGTCGCACATTCAATTGGTAGTTTATGGCCTTTATAGCTCGTCAGGTCCGTCTTTTGTGACAGTGTTGTACTTCTCTACAATTCCATGTGGGGTATCATTGGTTATTTTTTTGTTTACAGCCTTTAGTTTTTGTTATGTCTTAGTTGTATTTGGTTTTAATGTTTTTTTGTTCCCTATTTTAAACCATCTTGGTTATATAGTGGATGCATTATTTTGTATTTGGTATGATATATATTGCCCCTAAAAAATGACTTGTAATATTGATTTTGCAACAAATAATACACTTTCATGGCTGTATATCTTATGTACTTATATAATCACATATACTGTCAGGTTTGTTTTGCATTTTAAATTTGCTCTTTAATAATTTGCAGGCTGGCATGGAGCTCTGTCATGACATACTGATCCTATTAGCTCTGTATGTCAAGTTTGCAAGATTTATTTATGATGAGTTAATAAAGGTCAGTGTTAATCAAAACATACTAGTTCTGTCATGACATACTGACCCGTTTTAAAATTTGTATACCCTTTATAATGTTATTTTTTGTATCAAACTTCTCCTAGGTTCATACATTTTTTTAATGTTGGAATATTATATTATGCAGGGTTTATGATGATGACGTGATCCGATGAGCTTTATTCTCTTTCCGTTAGTAATAAATCGTCTTATTGATTTATATTGAGTTCTAGTTATGATTTTGTCATTTTAAAGACTACGGGTTACATGAATGTTGGACGTATTGTGTTTTACTTTATGGTATTTAAGTGACTATGTTGACTTCATTTTATGGATTATTGATTGTTAATTTTTCAAACTATATATAATAAAATATATAATAAAATATATAATAATATATATAATCTAAAAAAACAACAAATCAATGATGCCAGGAGCAGTATAAACTATTCCCGGGTCGTTAATTCCCCAATGAGGCTGTGCTGGAAAATCGATACAGTC
>BQNB010127697.1:0-19400 GCA_026074375.1 Tanacetum coccineum
AGTAATTTTTTTTAGCCTGCAAATGTAATGTGCAAATGCTTGCTTGCAAATGCAAGCTGCAAATGCAATGTACAAATACAATGTGCATATGCAATCTACAAATGCAATGTGCAAATTCTTGCTTGCAAATATGTAATCTTGTAGGTAACCCATATCATTTTTCCTGTATGACCCGTATCTAAAAATACGAACACAAAAAAACTAAAACAACATTAACTAAGAAAGTTGATTATTTAACATTCATCAATAGATACAAGTCATTACTACATGAAATATTGTTTGATTATCTAATACAAGTTAGGTTGCCCAAAAATTAGCTTAACATGTTACCAGAATACTGTTTTAAGCTGAGTACTAGATGAAATTAAACAAAATGATGAAATTCTTTCATCACCTTCAACATCAAACCTTTTTTCCCCTTTGAGTTGTCTACACATCTTCTAGGTGTCCTCATTCCAAATTTATTCACAATATTATCCTATATTTCAGCATTAGCTAGTCCAAGCACACATCCCTTGATTGGATTATGGCTTTTTAATATGACTTTTAGAATGGGCTTCTTTGCAACTGGTAGATAATCCTCAACAATGTCATATCTATACCATGCAAGCAATTCTTTTAGAATGGGCTCCTTAGACAGACTTGCAATTGATGTCCTCTCCTTAGTAATACTTGTTATTGATGGCCCCTTAATAGAAACACCTTTGCTGTCATCTGAGCTATCTAAAGTAAGTACAATTCTTTCTACAAAAACAAATTGAAAATTAAACTAAGTCTACTAAGTTTGTTGACCCACATTACAGATGCAAGCACACTACTTGACCCACATTACAAATGCACATTACAAATGCAGAAAACATGATGATTTTCTTTCCCATAATCCTTACCATTCATCCGGTTATCGAAAATTCAAAACTAAGTCTGCTAAGTTTGTTGACCCACATTATAGATGTCAATAAAGATGCACACTATTTAACCACATTACGGGTTATGCACATTACATTGTATGCTAAAATACATGACTGTTTGTCATTCCTATTAATCCTTACACTTTCACTTCGGCTTATATGCACAATCTTTCCATTGTGTCACTCTCTTCCGTAACTTTGCTTAATAAATCTTCCTATGTGTCGATGACAATTTGAGTAGCCAAGCAACATCATGTGAATTGAATAGGGTCTTTTTGACATTTGGATTGTAGTTTCTGTTGTGATTGGTACATATTTAAGCTTTATGACTTTTGGACGGAGTGACATGGGTAAATGGGAATCATTGACCTAAGTGTGCAGCTATTTGGTATTCCTCTTGTATGTGTGCTAGGGAAAATTTTGAAAATAAAAAAGGTGGAAGATAGTCTTAATATTGTTCATAGCACTTTTTGGGTCACAAGTTACCCACGACCCTTTATTTATGAATCTAATAACAAACACTTAACACTTGCTAACTTAGACTTATTGTCTAAAATAAAGACTAAACCTAACAATTTCCACCTTAGGCTTTATATTAACCTACACCAACATTCAGCAACTCCAAGCAATGTTGTAATTTGAGTTCGGATACCACCTTCGTCAAGGCATCCGCAGCATTGTGTTCAGTACCCAACTTTAAAACTTTAACCGTCTTTGCTTCCAAGACCTCTCTGATGAAGTGATAACGCACATTGATGTGCTTAGTCCTTTCATGAAAAACATGATTCCGCGATAAGTAAATCGCGCCCTGATTATCACAATTAACTGCCACAATGTCAAGCTCTACGCCCAACTCTTCCAAGAGTCACCTTAGCCAAATAGCTTCCTTCACAGCCTCCGTAAGGGTCATATACTCCGCATCTGTAGTTGAAAGAGCCACCACGTGTTGTAGCATTTCCTTCCGGCTTACAACACATCCCTATACTAAAAATGTGTAACCAGTGATAGACCTACCTTTATCCAGATCCTTAGCGTAGTCTGAATCAACAAAACCTGTTACATCCACATGATTGCCATGATTTGTCCAATACACCAAACTCACGTTTGCAGTATCCCACAAATATTTCAAAATCCACTACACTGCTTCCCAATGATTTTTACCCGGATTTGCCAAATATCTGCTAACTCCACTTACTGCATATACTATGTCTTGTCTCGTGCACACCATCAAGAACATTAAGCTCCCAACTGAATTTGCATACAGCACCTTACTCATCCTTTCAACATCACAATCCCTAACCAGGTAATCCTTCAACGATAGCTTAAAGTGCCCACCCAATGGCATCTGAACCGATTTTCCATTGTCTATTCTAAAATTATTCAAAATATTAGAAACGTACCCGGATTGTGACACCCTTATAATCTTGCAACTCCGATCCGTGACGATCTCCATACCAAGAATTTTCTTTGCTTCCCTGAGCTCCTTCATGTCAAACTTCTTTTTAAGCAAAGACTTATTAGACCCAATCTCAGCCTTGCTCTTACAAGAAATCAACATATCGTCTACATATAACAATAGATAGATATACTCACCTGGTGCATAACACCTGTAATATACGCAGTTGTCGTAACTGCTATGCTTGAACCCATTGCTCAACATGTACTCATCAAACCTCTTATACCCTTGCCTAGGTGACTGCTTCAAACCATAAAGAGATTTCTTTAACAAACATACCTTGTTACCTTGTTCATCTCCTGATGGCTGCCTCATGTAGATCACTTCTTCAAGATTCCCATGTAAAAATGTCGTCTTTACATCAAGCTGCTCCAGCTCATAATCTTTACACGCAGTCAATGCAAGTATAACTCGAATAGATATGTGTCGAACTTTGTACCTTTGTACTTTATCTGAAAAAATACGTCGGTTACCATTTGTGCTAAAATCTTAGGTGGTTATGGGAGAGAGTCATAATCTATCTCCTCAGAAGTGCTAATTTGAGAAGTGATATATGAGTTTGAGTTGTTGTTGTCTGAGCTACTATCTAAATCCACAACAATGATTTCTGCAAGGCAACAACAAAGTCTGAGCTATGCACATACTCCTCTAAGCTCAGTGCTAGATCATTAATTGTCCCCATAAGGCTCATCAAAGTGTGTGGGCTGTATAGCATTAGGAATATCAATGGCATTGAGAATAGCATGTTAATGGGAGTCGCAGATCAGTTTATATCAAAACAACCCTTTAAACTGCTATGGTTTAATCATATAAGGTTCGTAAATGCTCACTGCTTGTAAGCAACAAATTGTCTCAAACATGTAACTCATACAAATCCTTATTATTACCCTGCGGCATGGTGTGACTATAGCTTCAAACCATTAAGAGTTTTCTTTGTAACAACATTACCTTTGTTACCTTGGTTAAAGTGCCTTGAACTGGGATGCTAACTGTTTGGGGCGGTTTGGAGTTTGAAAAAAAAGGTTTCATTCTAAGAAACCATGAGCAGATAAAGCATACACATAACAACACACATGAGCAGTGTTTAAGCTTGGAAAAAAAATAGATAATCGACAACATTAGCAGATAAGCTAAAAAATAAGCCAAAAAAGCAAACGAATAAAAAAAGAGAGAAGACTAATTAAAGTTACCTTTCTGATTTGCCATGTTTGAAAATTAGGGTTTTATGTTGGGGGGGGGGGGTGGGAAAAAAAAAACAAACAAAAAATTCTTTTAAAAAATAAAATAAAAAAAAAAAAATAAAAAAAAAAAAATAAAACAAAAAAAAAAAAAAAAAAAAAAATTCGGATAAAACAAAGAAAATAAAAAAAAAAAAAAAATAAAAAATAAAAACAAAAAAAAACTAAAAAAAAAAAAAAAAAAAAAAATAAAAAAAAAAAAAAAAAATAAAAAAAAAAAACAATAAAACAAATAAAAAAATAAAAAAAAAAAAAAAGAAAGAACATAATAAAAACAAAAACAAAAAAAAAATAAAAAAAAAAAAAAAAAAAAAAAAAGTATAAGGAAAAAAAAAAAAAATAATAAAAAAAAAAAATAAAAAGAAAAAAAATAAAAAAAAAAAAAAAAAATAAAAAAAAAAAAAAAAAAAAAATATAAAAAAGAAAAAAAAAAAATTAAAAAAAAAAAAAAGTAAAAAAAAAAAAATTAAAAAAAAGTTGTGGTTAGGGGATTATTGTGGCTGACATTTTGGTGGTGGTTTAGAAGGAATTAATGTGTGTTATGAATGGGTTGGAAAGAGTTTAGGGGGGGGTTAGAGGGTCTTAGGTTTGGAAAAAAAAAAATTAATTGCGCAGGGGTTATATATTTCTTCTTCCTATTCAATATTAAGCATAAATAATCTATTTCTTTCTTCCTTGATGAGAATAGTTTTGCTCTGGCTGGGGTGAACCCTCTTGGACCTTTATTCTTGCAGGTCCAACATAGGATTCGAATTCTCGCTGGGGCGTGATTCTTTTTAAATTTCTTTTGGTCATTTGATAACCAAAACTACCTCCTGATAGTTGCATCCTTCGCTCCACGAGAGATTTTACTTTGATTGTGAGTATAAAAGTCAGATCGAGAGAGTGCTTTTACAATCAGAAGTCAAGCAGTTTGTTAATCAGGCCCGATAACATCGATATACAGAGTGATGTGGTCACAAGTTGTGCCTAGAACTGAGAAAAGCTAAAGCTATCGAGTAGTTGATAGAAGATTGAGTTTGTTGTGCGAAAAAGCTTAAGCTCCACAAGTTTTAAAGCCGAGAATAAGCAGTTTTGATAAGCAGAATTAAGCAATTTATGAGCTTAAGCCCAAATTAAATAAGCTAGAAAGTAGCTTATTCGACAATATAAGTTGTACCAAGCTGCAACCCCAAAACGCCAAACATTCTTAAATAGCAAAACGTGCAAACCCAAAGCCAAATACGCAGAGACAGTATACTGCCATAAAAATGCATACCAAAACCATTTGACACTTAATCTCGCTCCAAGGAATGTCATGCGAGGACACAAGGCTGGTCCTTTTAACAAACGCATAAATAACAGTTCAATTTTTTAAAAAACAAATACATTGCACGTTAGCAACTTCATGACTCATCCGGTGCATAGCCTGAGTTTGAAAGCCTTGTATACAAACATATAAACCAAACAGGAAGTAAAAAAATAATAGATAAATTGAAATCCTTCACAAGAGTATTTGCAGTAAAACAAAAGCTTAAAAGGTTCTGCACAGTACAAACATATATCCTTAAACAAGTACAAAAAATCGAATGTCTATATTCTTTAAAAGAACGGGTGAAATATGATAAAGGTAGAGTGTGACAACTTGAGCATGACATGGTTCACTTGGATTTTCGTATAACAACACTTCCATAGTCGGTTTGATAGTAGTCATTTTGTGATTCATTACCCAAGTCACGTCGATCTACACGTGGTAATATGTTATCATTGTGCTGGTGAATGATGGTACTAAATTCCTCATCGATTTCGTCATACGTATCTTTGTAATTCTTAGGAGGTGTCTTAAAAACAATAGACAATTTTTTATCTATATGGTCTTTCACATAAAACACTTATCGTGCTTGTGAGGCTAATATGAACGGATCAACCTTGCTGTGACAAAATTATTCAGGTCAACCAATTTATACCCAAGATTATCCGCGTTTACACACCACCATCACTGTGATTAACCCAATTACATTTTAAAAAGGAATTTTGCCTGAAACAGTAATATACTACCCATTCTCTTGTAAAAACCCCATAATTAAATGCTTGTCTTGAGGTTGCAACATTTTATAGTAAATGTGCAGTCTTATTGCCTCAACATACCCTACTATTCTGGTAAAACTTTGCCATCAAGACATTTCGTACGAAAGGGTATACACAATTGAAGTTATATGCAACGTATTTTTTTTTTTTTTCACTACGTGGCACGTGTTCTATATGATATCCCCCTTACAGTTTCTATACACTTTCAGTTGGAGATCGTAACTCTCTCTCAACCTAAAATTCATTTGGCAGAGTATATATTAGCTTCAAAATGAAGGAACAACAAACAAACAATTATGAAATAACATACCGATTAATTACCTCTTTGCGTAACCACTTATGCAAAAAATTTACTATTCTTAATACTCTAGAAATGCTATTCGTTTACCGCTGTGTTTTCTGTTTTCACAACCTGCTTGGTGTCTTCCTGAAACAATGTCATTGATTATTATATTTGATATAACATTTTAAGTAACGAAATAGACATGTGTTAGTAATACTTGTTGGATTAAAAGTCTTCTTAAATGTTTGTTTAAAATTACTTGTTGGCTCATGTATTTTGTTAAAGTTGCTTACTGATTTAGGCTGCTCCCATGAAACCTTTCAAAAGAACAAAAATGCTTAAGTGTTTACTACTGCTAGTACATAGTAACACTAGCAATTAGAATAATAGTATTGTTTGTTAGTTCGTACTAAGCTGTTAATAAGTTAGAACTGTTTTGTTATTAGACCTGCTTATAGATATGTCGTAGTTTAATTTTAATTATGTCAAAGATTATAGATACTTAGATTTATCTAATATAACTAAACCTTAAACAAGCTTAAGGAATTCGATCTATTAAACATGTGTTAGTAATACTTACTCGATATACTGTACAAATTCATCTGTATTCTGTATTACATAAAAATGTGCTTTCTGAAAGAGTTTCACATAAACTTCACTTGATTTGCCGACCGACAATGGCTTTCCTTCCTCATTTTCATCAGTTTCATGTTTTTCAGGTGGGATACCAATAGTTTCCATGAATTTATGATATTCGCTAAAAAACTCTATTGTTTCTTCTGAAATAGTCTCCTCAGCAATGCATCCCTCTAGTCTATTTTTGTTTCATACATGTCCTTTAATAACCTTCATACATCTTTCGAAAGGATACATCCACTGAAAGCATATAAGACCACATAATTTTACCTCCCTAGTTAGGTGCACAGTTAAATGTACCATAATATCATATCAAGAAATGATGGGAGGAATGAATTCTCGAGTAGGCACAGTGTCACTACCAGTTCTGCTTGCATCTTATCTAGTTCTTGCAATATGATTTCTTTGCTACATATTGATTTAAAGAAACAAGCAAAAATGATAATAACTATATAATTGTGTGCGGTGGGTGCGTGATATCGTATTGCATTGGCAATAAAATACTCTTGCTTTAGCATGTGATTAGTCATGGATTAAAGACAATGAGCTTACTGTACTTTAGGTTGACCAAACTAGTAGTAATTTTGTCATAGCCTTTGACTACTAATGTTGGGTAATGGTTTCACATATGATGTCTTTTTCTGCATTCGCTTAATGTGTAACTGCTGAGAGGTAGTGTTGTTTTGTCTTCATCTTGCATAGCAAAAAACTCTGGGTTTTATACCCCAAACTCTAGCAGATCCAATCGAGCATTCAAGACATATTTCGTCTTTCCAGGAACATGTAAGGGCAGGAGTTTCTGACTATACTCACAGCACATTCTTTTCTACTGCATAAAATCAATACAATGTGGAACAGGATTATGCCTCCAATACTTAAGTTTTCGATACCAAATGTTGAATTTCTTCCAATACACACCGTTTTGTCTGTTTACTTGGCTTGAACTACCCTCTTCTTCTGTTGTGTTTCTTTTCTGCTTTTGAATCTTACCACCTCTGCCTCTCGTATCTTCTTGGTTTTCTGATGCATTATTGTTTATTCGTTTTCCTTTTCCCCACTTATTTTCAATATGTTTTACCTCGTTGTATATTTGTTCCCCGGTCTTTGGAATTGGAGCCTAGAGAAATTCTTGTTGTCCATTAAATGTCTTCTTTTGCTTTTTGAACGGATGGTTATATGGTATATATCATCTATGACTAACATAACTTTGCTTGGATGAGGCAGAAAGTCTAACACAGTTTGTATCTTTCCCACATACTACACAACCTTTGAATCTTCCTGTAAGGGCTGTCACAGAATGTACCAAGTGTAGGGGTACATACATTTATGTACACTTTTACTTATCGAACACGTAGATTAAAGTTATCTTTTGTGGAAGATCATACGTATCATCACCTGTCTAAATAAGGTATGTTGAATCATCAAACCAACGGTTCTAAAAAAACTTCGATATCATTCCAGAGTATCACGAATTCTATACGAAAGGTTGATAAATCTTTCTTTTATACTCAACAATGGAGGAAGGTTGTATATGACCTGTTAAAATGGCAACTACACTGTGATGCCTATTTACGTTGTTGACCGTCAACCCCATAGACGATATTTCTAGTGTTGATTTCTTGTATCTCATGCGATTTGGGGAATTTCTCTTCTATGGTAAGCCTGCTGTGAATCCTGCCGGTGGTGACGTATCACACTCACATCTGTTATCATCAGTGTCGTGCCATCTTAAATAAAAATTCTTTGAAATATTTCTATTCTTACAAATAGTTGTTGCAGTCTTGTTATGATGAAAGTACACATTACCTTTATGGTATGTTTGCGTATACATTCTTTGTATTTTTATCCACCTTACATCCTTGATGTTCCACACGTTCAACAAGCAGTCAAATCCTTGTAATTCTACTGATAAAGAAGGCTGTTGTTGATACATTCATGTATCTTTTTTATATCTGATTCCATCAATCTAATAACTTTTTTGGTGATTAGTTGTTTTCCACCATTTCGTTACCTGCAGGTTGCATCTTTTTTATCATGCTAGTACATTCAGATGAAGAACACTTATCAGAAGGCTTACGTATTTTACCCTTCAAGTTGAGTAGTTTAACTATTGCGGACAACTTTGTGAAGTCAGGACATCCTTCGTAAAGAGGCTTCTCTGCGTCTAATAATAGTTCTTGAAACTTGACAAGGTCATCCACTTACAAAATTATCTTTTGTAGCTTAATCCATTTTCTAATGTTGCTGGGCAATCTGTGGTATATAAGTGAAAATCCAATGTCGTCACAAACTCTATGGTAGCTATTAACAGGTCTTTGGGAAATTATTGATGGTCTTCATTTCTCCATGTTTAGTCCACTTTGTGTAGCTTATATCAATCCTATGTCTGTATAAATGGTACTGCACTTCCTCCACTTTATGCTCTATGTGGTTTAAACATTTGGTACACGGACATGGAATGTAAATATGTTTTTTATTAACTCGTGGGTCGATGTTCCTCGTCTTCTGCAAGTTGTGTACTGCATAATGAGTAAACGCGGTACTCCATAAATCACTAAGATTTGCTGATCTATTAGTTTACATCCAAGATTTGTACAATGTTGATAAATGAGTCCCTGATCAGGTCACCCCATCGTTAGTTTAAAGGGTCGGTGTCTAAAACCATATAAATCATAATATAAGAAAAAATTTTGGAACTTGATATTTATTTTTCAATTAAGATAGTTGGTTAGAGGCCAATTCTCTGTAGCTTTTTAACCACCCATTCCACATTATAAATATAACCCCATCAAAGATCCCTTATTCATTTAAGTCTAATTATGGTTCCAATGTTTCACTGTGGTATTAGGACTTATCTGGGCTACTATAGATTTTAACCAATTATACTAGCTAATTTTACCAAGAATTATGACATAATTTCATGAAGAAAATTCAAAACAAAATGTCCTATTACAGCATAATCAAGGACAATTTTCAATTTACAGAATATTAACACGGTTTTTAGAACGTGTGTATAATAGGAACATAATACTTACTAGTGGTGACGGGAATGGTGGGTCTATGATGGGAGAGTGGCAGCGATCGACGAGAGAGTGACGTGATGAGAGCTGTGGTGGTGACAGGATTTGTTGTGAAATGAGAGGGAGTTGTGGCGGGTGACATGAGGAGTTGTTTCTAGGGGAATATGATTCATGAAATTTTTGGGGGAATACATTATCACGAATTTTATGAAATATTCTAACGAAAATATCAAAGGGAAATATACCTTTGCACGATAATTTGAAAAGTTGCAAAATCGTTTAAATCGATAGACGGGCGGTCGACCTCCCGGTATCTTTTGTAATCATTCTGGGCGGGATTAATCGGGAAAATACTTTTAGCCACGATAATAGTTGTGAAGAAAAGTTTTTTAAATTGTTTACCACTTAACTTCTATCGATAATAGTAGCCTAAAGTGTTCAAAATTCTTGAATCGATAGTCGGGCGATCGACACTGCAAGTTGTTGTAATTGTTCTAGCGGGATTTATCAGGTGAGTATCGGTCGAACTCCATGTTACGACACATACTTGACTGGTGAAAATGTGTCTAATTAACATGGTTATAGTGGCTGATTATTATATGGAACCCATGCATGACGGTGATTATGGCTAATTCATATGGGTCGATCATGGTCTTGTGTTAGGAATATCATTGGTAGTTAGTATTTGACATCATATGGTCATATTACATGGGTTGTAGTTGCTTAGAGTGTTATGTTACGACACATCAATGACTGGTGACAATGGGTATTTAACGATGGGTAATGTGCATTGGGTTGTAGTGGCTATATTGTAATGGTCTAATGCCATGTCCGGTGATTATGCTAATTCAAGGGGGACATGTTCATTGGATATCACTAGTCACATTCATTAAATGGGTATGTGACATCATATAGTTCATATGCATTAGGTTGTCAGTTGCGCTTAGAGTGTAAGTTACGACTACATCCATGATGTTGAACTAATGGTAATTAAACATGGGTCATGGGTCATGTGCATTGCGGTTGTAGTGGCTTTATATTGTAATGTAACCCATGCAGACCGGTGATTTATGGATAATTTATTCTTATGGGTTCGATCATGGGGCATGTTGCTTTAGGATAAACACTGGTTCATTCATTTAATGGGTATTTGACATTATATGGGTCATATGCATGGGGTTGTAGTTGCGCTTAAATTAGAGTGTCATGTTACGACACATCCATGATTGGTGACAATTGGTAATTAACATGGGTTATGGGTCATGTGCATTGGGTTGTAGTGGCTATATATTGTAATGGAACCATGAACGACGGTGATTATGGCTTAATTAAATTGGGGGCATTGATCATGGGTATGTGCATTGGGATATCAATGGTCACATTTTTTAATGGGGTATTTGAAATCATATGGGTTCTTATGCATGGGGTTGTAGTTTCTTTGAGAGTTAATGTTATGAAAATCATGATGGTGATCATTGGTAATTTATCATGGATTTTCATGGGTATGTGAATTGAGGTTGTAGTGGTTATATTGTAATGGATCCCCATGCATGACATGATTATGGCTAATTCATATGGGTCATGGGGTAATGTTGCAGTAGGATATAACTGTTCATCTTTCATTAAGGTATTTGACTTCATATGGGTAATATACTTTTTGTTGTAGTTTCTTAGTGTGTGTCATGTTAGACACATCCGATGACTGGTGACATAGGGTAATTAACATATGGGTCATGTGGATTGGTGAAGTGGCTTTTTTTGTAATGGAATCCATGCATGACAGATGATTATGGGCTATTTTCTTATTGGTCATGGGTCATGATGCTTTAGGATCTCATAGTCCATTTCATTTATTGGGTATTTGACATCATATGGGTCATATTAGGGGTGTTCACGGGGCGGTTCGGTTCGGTATGTTGGTAACGTATTTCTAAATTTTCTAAATTTTTAATTTAAATTTAAATTTTTTAAATTTTGTATTTGATCAGTGTTTTGGTAGAATCAATTGGTATTATGGACTATATGGACGAGTATAACTTGTAGGTTAATACTTTTAATAAGTTAATTGAATAAAATTTTATTTTTGAAAATAAATTTAAATTGTAATAAATTTATGAGTCACATGTTACTTTTTAATGATAAAAGATTACATCTTTAATTGAGCGCACAAAATTTAAATTAATCAATATGTTAAAATTTTCAATAATTCAAAAATTTTTAAACTTTTTTAAAATTAAAATTTACGAGCCAAATTGACAGCCAAAATTTTTAAAATCAAATAGTGATATATGGACGGTTTATTTTCCTAATTTTAGCAAAAAACAACTTTTTCATCTCTAAAAAAAGGTGCACCAAAACAGAACAATATCCCCCCATCTCTTTTTAACATTAGATTTAACCACTTTTACTTATTTTCTTTTACACATTGCGGTGTAGAATCATGGATACTGATTACCTATTGATAATCAGGCCATTTTGAGTAAATTATGAGTAATGAAAATGAAAATGAAGTTAACGATTAGGATATCAATCAGAGGGGAGTTATTGAGTATGCGCTATGTGGATGATGAAAACAACCATTCAAATGGTTATGCTCATGAGGGCATAAACTAGGTTATGCAAGGGTTTTTTTTTTCGCAGGGAATATGGAACACCCGTTGGTGTAAATGCTCAGTGATAACCTTCAGATGTTTTACATTGAATAGAATATCAGGGAAAACACAAAGCATTGTTTTCGAGTTTTGTAGGAGACATGGCTTCGTGAGCAATAGTTTTGCAGATTCTATACGATGAAGGTGGGTAAGAAGAAGATAATTAAAAACTATGGATGAAATTCATGGTACACATTATTCTATTTTGAAACCCAGTAATACTTATACGTTCTATCTATGCATGTTACATTTGTGCAACTAATTAAATTCACAACATTGTGTTAATCTTTGCAGCGATACTTTGATGTTGACTTGACGGTCAGAAAGCTGGTAATGAATCATCTTGGTCAACTTCTAAGGAATTTTAGAAGGAAACTGAGACAAACATACATATTGCCCAACAAGATCACCTTCAACTGCTAAATGAGTCCAGACGAAGTATACTGAAATTTAAATTGACGAAGATTTGGTCAACTTTTGTATAATAATCAGGCCATCGAGGAATACAAGGTTTTAATTTTTCATTTTTATGTTAAAGTACATTTATCTTTTATAACTTTGGGTTTCACATATTTATTTGTTTTATTCTAGCTGCTATTTCTACATCTTATCGCCCCTTATGATTTTGTGTTGCTAGGTGTAACTTTAATAAAGCTAAATGCGCGTTCCAAGTGTATTTTTCCGCATTACAATGGGCGAGGTGGATATGCAATGTGAAAGAGTAAATAGGTTAGATTACACATTTGCATTTGCCATTTAATAGCCAATCATTCGATTTATTGGTTTAACTTACATGTGTATGTATTTGATGTGTATAAGATCGAAAAAAAAGAAATTGAACAAGATGAGAACACCCGTCTGGTACCATAGTGGATGTAAGGAAGTAAACAAGACAGAGAATATCAAGATGATGATATTAGATCAGTGGGAGATAACTTGTAAGTTGGACTGCAATTTTTTATTATGTTTCATTTTCGTTAATAACTATTTACCATAATTGTGTTTGCAGAAAGAAACTTGAGGACATAGATCAAAGAAGGTACCTTGCAGGTAGATCAAGGCAGTGTGCCTTGAGAATTGTATTAGTATAAGGAATTGGAGGTTATGACATGAGGAGTGGGGAAAAAGTGGAGTGAATACAAGGAGGTATTTTGAATTTCCACGAAGCAAAAAGTAGACGATGAAAGAATTTTGTTACTAGAAAGTCAACTTGTTGCTGCGAGAAGTGACGTGAGAGAAAGAAAATATTATCAAGATTATGTCACAGCAAGATGTCACAGAAGGAGGGAAATGGTGACGAAACTAAAAAATCAGTTGGCAGCTAGGGGGGCAGTTCGCAGTCAACGCATATCATTGACACATAGATGTAAGACATTTTTTATGTTGTTAACAATTTCATTTTCTAATTAACTTAATTAATGCTCACAGCACTGATCCTATAGATAGCAGGTACATCTGGTCCTAATACCTAGGACCTCTTTTGTTTTCACCAATGGTGAACTAATGGTTAAATATATTTTCATCTAATTCATAATCATTTTCTAATATAATGCTTGCATATCTAAGAAGCAGTAATAATACAACAGTACTAGATTATATCTAATCAGTCTTAACTCAGAGTACATTAATATATTAATATTTGCAAAACTAACCACTTAGCAGTACCATATATTTGTACTGCCAGAACTAATAACTTTGAGTATATTTTCTTAGTTTCAACAAGCAGTCTTAACCATAAACCAGCTGCAGTTTCATCGAGCAGTACAAGAATCCTGTTTATCCCAACACATCTTCTTAATTTTATTGCATGAAATTCATCCAATAAATAGCAGTGATGTTTGAGGGTGGAGCGGAACAATGTGTTGGATGTGATCAGTATGATGCGAAGCATTCGGAAGGAAATGCAATTAAAGGGTTAAGTAATTAATAAACACCCCCTGTGATTTTTGAATTCTACAATTACATGTCTTATATATTTACCGTGTTTATATGCTTACAGGAAATTGTTAAATTGTAGGTGCTAAGAAAACGACTAGATACAATCCAAAAGGATTCTTCAAAGTCATAGATTCCCAATCCAAAGAAATGTGTCGGTACTACCACAAGTTTGTATTTAAAACATGTTCATATTTTCTTTTGTTTAATTAATTTATGATACATAAATGCAAAAAAAATCATTTTTTAGGCAATAATGTGCTGGATGTGGCACTTAAAGAGAAACACAAACTTTTATTGCTGAGGGTACGTATACAAGTGTGAAAATAATGCTTCTTACAAAGATCTACCAAAGGATTTTTCAAGTGACTAATTGATATATCTCTAGTGGAGGCAAGTATTTTTACCAGATGTACGGATAGTAACAGTGAACAACAATTTTGTTGCTGTAGGTGGTTTTGTTGCATGGCCAAAGAATCAAAGTTGTTTTGGATCCCTAATGGTACATAACATCGTGTTCTATTGAACCTACATATATATAATTCTTCTGATCTTAAATTCTTGTGTTTGTATACACGGCGGCTTTTGATTTGCAGGCAACACCACAAGTACCATAAAATGATCTACTGGTGGAATAAAACGGAACCTAAAGTACCAAACGAAGCAAAAAACATTTAAAAGTTATCTATGATGAAATGCAAAAAGAAGCTAATATGAAGAGGGGTCAGAAGGCGTTAGTTTATTGTGGAAGTTTAGTGTATAAGACATTAACATATTTTTATATTGGTTAAGTTATTTACATTGAGTTTTATGGTATTTGAATTTTTTTTGATATATATATTTGATTTTTGTTTTGATATATTCTTGATTTCTTTAAATGTCGACTAAAAGATGAATATGTCACAATTGTTAACACTTTTTGGTCATTGTTTGACTTAATTCTTTGTGTGACTAATTTTTAAAAATGGCCACACAAACATAAAATTCATGTGGTCATTAGATGATTATTAATTCATCACAAAAATATACATTTCCTTCACTTTAACACCATACGGTCACAATTTTTAACAATGTAGGTCACTTTTTTGCTTAAATTGTTTCGTGACTAATTGTACTCTAGCTCGCAGTAAAAAAAACATGCTTTGTGGTGACGTTAAAAGTAACAATATGGCCAGAATTACTCTACATAAAAATTTATGTGGACATTGGTTGATGCCAATAGTTCAGCCCAATAATACACAAGTTTCTAATTCACAATAAACAGCAATGAGCTGGTCCCATTTATTAAATTTATTTGGTCAACTTTATGCTTTAATTGTTTGTGAAGTTATACACCTAACACATGCTTTGTATGGACTAAATTGTTACTAAAAGGCACACAAACATTATATTTCAATGTGGCCTTGGATGATCAATCGTAATCACCAAAAATACACATTTCTTCCTTTAAACAATATGGTCTCACTTATTAACCACTTTTGACTACTTATGCTTAATTTTTATTGTGATTAATACCCAAAACAAACAAGCTCTTGTGTGACTAAATATACAAAAGGCATCAACTAAACATAAAATCATGTGACCATTGGATCGATCAATAGTTACACAAATAATATCTTCTTAATTTAAATACCATATGGTACACACTTATAAACACTTTTTTGCGACCACGTTTATGCATCAAATTGTATGTGACTAAACCACCCAAAAGAAACAATCTATTTATACACATAAAACCAATATTCCTCACACACCCCAACCATACAATTTTCCAAACTAATCATCAATCTTCACAAACAAACCTTTACAACACATAACCCGCCTCTATTACCCCCAAAAATCTACACACATATTACCCATCAACATCAATACATATTAAATATACAACCTACCCCCACCACACCAATCTTGTTTATATACAAAAACATACCACAATTCCCACAACAAACACAACTTACATATTCCAATTAATCACACAAGTATAACCACTCACCTCAAAAACTCCACTAAAAAAACCCATTAACAAACCACCCAAAATACACAAACATAATAACACTATTGCTACAATAACATAAAAAATATACAAAACCCCAAACACACAATCTATTATATCCACAAAAAACAAAAATTCCCCATAAACCACCAATCCATATCCCCCTATTCATCACACAATACACACAACCTACCCACATATTAACGGCAAATTAAGATCGTCACCAATAATACACATATCAACCCGCTCCTCATATTCTTGTTCGCGCCCGATAAATCAAGCTGATGCGCTATTTATCACCCTCGATTCGATCCCATCAAATATATCCTTAATGTTAATGTTTATGATAGATTCTTTATCAATATTATGGCGGAGGGACAACTTTCCCCCCACCCATCCCCATCAATATTCAAATTGTCAAGTCCAAAAATAATACCCACCACACCCCAAAAAACACATAAACCCACCAAATTTACACTACAACCCATAATTACCTAACTTAACTAATAAATACCCACCCACCAAAACCCCAATCTAATGTTATTCACAATAAAATCCTACCTTGGTACCTATCAATCAAACCTCCAACCATATTCCAATTTGATAGTAGATAGAGTTGTAGTGTTATCTGCAATCGTAGTGTCGATATAATAATCGGCTTATATATATATAGATATATAACTTACTAAAAAAACACTACACACCACATGCGCTTATATCACATATATATATAATCTTCATATATGCTAGAGTGTGTGAGTAAAGATGATTATGTGATTAGGATCGCAGAAGTAGATATTGAGTTTCGTTATTGAGTAATTATCAGTATAGATATAATATATCCACCTCCCTTGTTCTGCATACTCATGATAGAAAGTTTATTGTAGAGGGTGAGTTTCTACACCTGCGAACACCTGTAACAATGTGTATGGTTTTACTCTCTTCTGGCGTCTCTCGCTCCCCCCTAATTCAATACTAAGTTTTGAAAATGAATGTGTTTAACCCAAATGGATTAACCCACTTAATTGTCACGTTATTTCAACTCTGATTAAATGTATTCTCTGAACTGTGAGAATCACAACTATACAAAAGACCAGAATCTATGGTATTTGGGGTTGAGGGTTTGTGCTACGGTCACTAAATTGTACTATTTAGTAACACCAAAATGTGGGATACGGACACTAATGGGAGAAGCCGTAGTTGACCCTCCTCCTGGTACGAAATACGCTCGCTCTCGCGCTCTCTCTGTTGAGTGTCGTAATTTGGAGTGAACGGATATCAAGGTTAAACCTTCTATGCATGTTTTTTTGTCTTTTGTTGTCACATTCAATTATGTACATAGTAAGTGGCCAAAAGTGTTAATATGTGTGACCATATGGTGTTTTTTAAGTAAAGTAAATTGTTATTTTGTGTGTTATTTGTTCATCCTATGGCCACATGGAATTTTATGTTTGTGTGTACTTTTGTAATATTTAGCCACAACATAAGCATGTTTGTTTTTGGGTATTTAGTACATTACAAACTAGGCATAAAGTGTCCAAAAGTGTTAATAAGTGTGACACATTGGTGTTTAATATTAAAGTAATATGTATTTTGTGTGACTATTGTTACATCCTAAATGGCCACATGAATTTGAAGTTTGTATGACCTTTTATAATATTTAGCCACACAAAGCATGTTTTTTTGGGTAATTAGTCACATACAACTAAGCATAAAGTGACCAAAAGTGTTAATAAGTGTGTCTATATGGTGTTTAAATAGAAGAAATGTTTATTATGAGTGACTAATGTTCATACATATGGCAACATGAATTTTTATGTTTGTGTGGCAATTTGTAAATATTTAGTCACACCAAATGCATGTTTCTTCTTGGGTGTTCTAGTCAACTATTATTAAGCTTAAGTGGCAAAAGTGTTAATAAGTTGTTGAACATATCGGTGTTTTAACTTGAAGAAATGTGTATTTATTGTGTGACTATTGATCATCCATAAAGGTCACAATGATTTTTGTGTTAGTGTGGCCTGTTTGTAATATTTAGTCACACAAGCATTTTGTTTTGGGTATTTAGTAACTTATATTTAAGCATAACGCTAGCCTAATGTGTTAATAAGTGAGTATTTATGGTGTTTAAAGTGAATAAAATTGTGTATTTTGTGTGGACTATTGATCATCCTATGGCCACATGAATTTATGTTTGTGTGGCCTTTTGTAAGATGTAGTCACAAATGTTGTTTGTTTTGGGTATTAGTCATATACAACTAAGCATAATGTGACCATAAGTGTTAACTATGTCTGTGACCATATGCTGTTTAAAGTGATGAAATGTGTATTTGGTGATATTGATCATTTTAGGGCCAATGAAATGTTATGTTGGTGTGGCCATTTGTAATATTTAGTCACAACATAAAAAAATAAGGCATGTTTCTTTTGGTCAATGGCCATATGAATTTTATGTTTGTTTGGCGTTTTGTAATATTTAGTCACACAAAGCATGTTTGTTTTCGGTATTTAGTAACATACAATTAAGCATAAAGTGGCCAAAAGTGTTAATAAGTGTGACCATATGTTGTTTAAAGTGAAGAAATATATATTTTTTGTAATATTTAGTCACACAAAGCATGTTTGTTTTGGGTATTTAGTCACATACAATTAAGCCTAAAGTGGCCAAAAGTGTTAATAAATATGACCATATGCTGTTTAAAGTTTAGAAATGTGTATTTTGTGTGACTAATGTTCATCCAATGGCCACATGAATTTTATGTTTGTGTGGCCTTTTGTAATATTTAGTCACACAAGACATGTTTGTTTTGGGTATTTAGTCACATACAATTAAGCATAAAGTGGCCAAAAGTGTTAATAAGTATGACCATATGGTGTTTAAAGTGAAGAAATGTGTATTTTGTGTGACTAATGTTCATCCAATGGCCACATGAATTTTATGTTTATGTGGCGTTTTGTAATATTTAGTCACACAAAGCATGTTTGTTTTGGGTATTTAGTCACATACAATTAAGCATAAAGTGGCCAAAAGTGATAATAAGTGTGACCATATGTTGTTTGAAGTGAAGAAATGTATATTTTGTATGAATAATGTTCATCCAATGGCCACATGAGTTATATGTTTGTGTGTTTGTTTTGGGTATTTAGTCACATATAATTAAGCATAAAGTGGAAAAAAGTGTTAATAAGTGTGACCATATGCTGTTTAAAGTG
>BQNB010127698.1:7421-19399 GCA_026074375.1 Tanacetum coccineum
ACATGGAAACTAAACACCTAATCATTCTTCATCTTCAAAATCAAGTGCATTATATGTACAACCAAGCAAACAAGCACTTTTTGACACGTAATGCAGCCTGCGCGTAACCTAATTCAGCTTTATACATGACAACTAAACACTTATTGAATCACAATTCAAAACCAAGTGCATCTTCCATACAACCAAGTAAACAAACATATTTCGACACATAATGCAACCTACTGCATCCCAATTCAAAAACCAATTGCATCAATATTTTAAACCAATTGAATTATGCATATAGATTGGCATATCAACACCTTTTGACATGTAAAACACCATACGCGTGACCTAATCAAACCTTAGATGCCATATATAAGAACCTACTGCATCAATGTTATATTTTTACTGCATTACATTTATATTCTGCTACATTACTATTATTTTATATTCTTCTGCATTACAGTTATTATGTTATATATCGTATTATACATTACAATAATTTTCTACTACATTACAGTTATATTGTACTGCATTACTGTTATTTTATATTCTACTGCATTACAGTTATTTTGTTAGTGCATTACAGTTCATTTTCTAGTAAATCACAAACAACACACACATTCATTTTCACACAAACAGTAAATAGGCATTATATTTTAAACCAACTGCATCAATATTTTAAACCAACTGCATTATGCATATAAATAGGCATATCAACACCTTTCGATATGTAAAACACCCTACGTGTGACCTAATCAAACCTTATATGCCATATATAAGAACCTACTACATCAATGTTTTAATTTAACTGAATTATGCATATAAATAGGCATATCAACACCTTTCAACATGTAAAACACCCTACGTGTGACCTAATCAAACCTTATATGCCATATATAAGAACCTACTACATCAATGTTTTAATTTAACTAAATTATGCATACAAATAGGCATATCAACACTTTTTGACATGTAAAACATCCTACTCGTGACCTGATCGAACATTATATGCCACATATAAGCACCTATCACATCAATATTTTAAACCAACTGCATTACGCATACAAATAGGCATATTAATACCTTTCGACATGTAAAACATCCTACGCGTGACCTAATAAAACCTTATATGCCACAAATAAGCACTTACTGAATCAATATCTTAAGCCAACTCATTATACATACAAATACACATACCACCTTATGACGTGTATAACACACTACACATAACCTAATCAAACCTTATATGTCACAGATAAGCACCTACTGCATTGATGTTTTAATCTAAGTGCATTATGCATACAAATACGTCTACCAACACCTTTCGACATGTAAAACAGCCTACATGTGATCTAATCGAAGCTTATATGCCACAAATAAGAGCCTATTATATCAATGTTTTAAGTCAACTGCACTATACATACAAATATGTATATCAACACTTTTTGGCATGTAAAATACCATACTTGTAACCTAATCAAACCTTATATGCCACAAATTAGAACCTATTGCATCAATATTTTAAGCCAACTGCATTATACATACAAATACGCATACCAACACTTTTCGACATATAAAACACCCTACGTTTGACCTGATCGAACCTTATATGCCATCAATAAAAATCTACGGCATAAATGTTATAAGCCAACTGCATTATAAATGTACATACATCCAAGCAACCAAACACAAATGGATTCATTAAAAAAATAAAGTTCAAAAATTAACTTACGAGGCCTCAAAGATTGATAGATTCGTCTCCTCATTGTTCATGATTTATGGAAGTTGATGCAGCAACAACTTTGATTTTAGGTTATTGATACTGATTGAATCAACAATTTACAGTTTGTAATTGAGTAAAGATTGTGATTTGTGATAACAATTCGATGATTCAATGGTATGCTGAAGTAAATGTGTGTGAATTAAGAGCAAAACATGATGAAGATCTGTCTGAAATTTTAGAGAGAAAGCGCACAATTTTAGAGAGAGAAAATTAGATCGAAGTTTGTTCAGAGATTGAATGAATGGCTGTATTTGTAAATTACACTATTATCTAATTGCCCTTGAAGTTTCGAGTATTTACAAAATTGCCACCTCCCTTTTTGATCTTGCAAAATTTGATCCAACGGCTAAGATTCTTTCCTACCCATATGTATATATATATATATATGTATATATATATATGTGTATATATATATATATACATGTATATATATATATATATATACATGTATATATATATACATGTATATATATACATGTATATATATACATGTATATATATACATATATATATATAGTAGGGATCCAGTGAGAAGTAAATTAAAATAAGAAGTGGTGAGAAGTGACTAAAACCACACATTTGAGATGCAACGACTGACATTAGATGTATTTCTATTCATTTAGATGCACAATTTTGAGTTTCGAAAGATAATTTGATGTGTAGATGGTGCAAATTGATTTTCATGATTTCGGCACATGTAGAGGAACAAAAAACAAGAGGAATCATGAAATGCATCTAATATACGTATATGCATCTAACTAAAAGCTAGAAAACACATTATGATGCTTTATAATGCATCTAAGATTATAGAGATGCATCTAATTTTTGTCGGTGCATCTCGAATATGCAGTTATAGTTACTTCTTATCCTTCTTATTTTAAGAAAACTTCTCATTTGATCCTAACTATATATTTTGAGAAGGTTTTTATTTTGAGAAGATTGAGAAATCTTCGTTTGAGCAAATTGATTCATATTTTTTGATTTGATTCACAAGTAAACATCATTTAATAGTGAATCGAATCTATAAATCACAATTTTGATTCACAAATCAATGCTAAAATCGAGTTATGGTAATGATTCATTAAATTTGTATAGAAGATTTAGTATTGTACTTATATCGCAAAATCGAGAGATTTTTAACATTGATTCGAATTTTTTTTACACATTTTAGATTATAATCACATTAAAATGAGTTTTACGCTTGAAAAACTTGAATCAAAGTTAAAAATCTATCATTTTTGAAAACCTTCTCAATCTTCTCAAAATAAAAAAACTTATCCAATCGATCTGGATTTTTTTTTTTTACTAATATATATTTATATATATATATATTATATATTATATATCAGTATATATAGGACGAGAGAGAGAGAGAGAGAGAGAGAGAAAGAGAGAGGGCGTTATTGTGGTGAACACCTTAAAGTGAAACATAATAAGCACACTTGTGGACCATTGGATCAAACTTGATGGATCAAAATCAAATTTAATTAACTGAATGGCTTAAATGTAATAAAATAGAAAACTAGTGGCATTATGTACCAATTTAATAAAACTTGTTTATCCATTCAATACGTTTTTTTCTATTTGATTTTGCAGATTTTCTTTACAAATTATATAGATCAATTCCATGATACACGATTTACTAGCATGCATATTTTAGTGCCTTTTACAAGTTGTAATCATAATTACTCTAAATAAGGGTAGCTTTTGATAAATAATTTAATATTGCGTATTTGTGGTACGACAATTCTTAATGGATCACGACTTCATAACTTTTTCATATTTTATTTAATTTGTGTAAACCAAACGGATAAATTAGTCCATAAAGTTACGGTGCAAAGCATTTTACTAAAAACTTTATTATAATTTGATGATACAATAGAAGTATTATCCTGTAAACACACAAGTTTGTGATTCATTGAAAAGTAACAATATTGATAGATCAGTTACTAACAGCAATGTTTATAGACAACTAGTGATACAAAATTTATTACCTTTACTAACTCATAAACCAAATCTAAAACTGAAACATCATTTGTTACTCATTATATATAACTAAAACTGGTACAAAACCGAATAAAAATATCGCGGGAACTGATACTGATACATATTGTTGGGAATTAAAGTCTTCATACTTAATACTGTCAAGACTGAGTTTGTATGCCCAAGCACATAATTTGTACTCAGTTTATACTAACCAGTATTAAACTGAGTTAATGATGACCCCTTACTAATCAGTTAGTACTGCTAGTGTAAACTTAGTACTGCTAGAGCAAAGTTAGTACTGCCAGTACTAACTTAATACTGCTAAAAGACTGAAGTTAATGTTGATTGTGAAGATTACATGGAAAGTTAATGCTGATTGAGAAGATTACATCTGAAGTTAATGCTGATTGAGAAGATTATATGTTGATTGAGAAGATTTATGAGAAAGTATTTAATACATTTGACTACATGTTTAGATAAATTTAGAAATATTAGTCATAGTATTCAATATGTTTGACTAAATACTTAGGAAAGTGTTGTAAGCCCATTAGGACTTCTTGGTGTATAAAAGGAGACCCCTAGGTATGTAGTTCATATCTCTCACATCCACAAATACACAGATCCAGAGATTAAGAGTTTTGTAAGTTTCAAGGTTGTAAACCCTTTTATTGTATAAGAAAGAGTACTACGTTATTGTTGTTTATAATAATATTGAAGCTGTTTGGTTGTATCTTGTATTTCTTTTACATAAATTACTTTATAATTATTTAAGGTATTAAGGTTGTAGATTCCGCATACACTTTAATATACATACAAAGTTTCTACAACAAGTTATTTTGGATTTATCCAAGGTAATTTAACCTTAGACAACCTAAGGAATCGATCTAGGTTTGGGATCAACAAGTGGTATCAGAGCTTGTGCTTTGACAAAATTTAATCTAGAAGAAACTATCAAGAAGAATCCTTTATTCACAAGGAAGAGATGGCTCCTATGGCTCTTTCAGACTCTGAGGTAAAAACTTACTCTCCCCCCCCAACCACATTATACTTGTCTGACAAATATGAAACTCTTAAAAAGTATGATGATTTGATTGGAGCTTCATGAAATGAATTTAAAGCAGCTACTGTTTAAAAGAGGTTTTTAGCTAATAGTAGAAGATTCAACTTGTCACATTTAGAAAGAATGAGATTCTTTTTAGTGAATAAATTGCAGTTCTTAAAAGAGAAGTAGGTTGCAAAAAATATGAAATAAGTGTGCTTAAAACTGAGTTTGAAAAGGTTAAGAAAAAAAAAGAGGGTATTGAATTTAAAATTAAGAAATTTGATAGTGCCTCAAAGAGCCTAGACAAGTTGTTAGAGAGTCAGATAACTGACAAAAGTAAAAAGGGTTTGGGGGTATCATGCTATTCCACCACCCCATCCTTTAATCTATAATGCACCTCCAAAGCTTGATTTGTGCAACTCTGGTCTAGAAGAGTTCCAACAGCATGAGTTTGAAAAATATGGACCTAAGGAAGTATGAATGTTAGTACTGGTGCCCCAATTATTGAAGACTGGGAATCTGACAGTGATGATGAAAAGAATCCTAAGTCTAAGGTTGAAAAGAAAACAGGTGTGTCTAAAAATGTTTCTCCTAATGTGTCTAAGATTGAATTTGTTAGACCTAAGCAACAAGAAAAACCAGTTAGGAAACTAGTTAAATATGCTGAAATGTACAGGTCACAAAAATAGGGAAATCTTAAGGAAACAGAATAATAAAAAGTACCACAACACTAGGAAATGATTTTGTGATGCATAATAAAGCCTGCTATGTCTGTGGAAGTTTTGATCACCTCTAGTATACATGTAAATAAAAGAGACATCTAAATGGTCAAAGGGAGAAAAAACCAGTATGGAATAATGCAAGAAGGGTGAACCATCAAAATTCTCCAAGAATTACTCAACCCAATCCAAAAAGATACATGGTTCCAAGAAAAATCTTAACTAGGTCTGGCCTAATTTCACTTAATACTGCCATACAAAGTTAACTTAATGTTGTTTGTTGATGTTGCTCAAGAAAAGTTAATACTGCTAGACCAAAGGCAGTGGTTAATGCTGTTAGGACGAATCGAGTTAATTTTGTTAAAGCATCAGCATGTTGGGTTTGGAGACCTGTCAAACCTAATAGTACATCAATCACTTTGAAGAGACTTATTTTTGGGGATTAAGGTTGATGCAAGAGGAAGATCCAGGTCTGTAATGGCTTGGGTTCTCAAGAAGGTCTAATTTTCTTATTTGCAGGGCAACCCAGAAACATATTTGAAAGATTCAGTAAGGTTAAATAGCCCTGAAGACAAAAAGGTAACAAGAGCAAGAAAGACTTAGTTATAAAGCAGCTGTGAAATTACATGATCAATTTGATGATGAAAAGAGAGCAGGAGCAGAGTTGACTCAACAAAATGACAAGTCACAGTACAAGAAGTAAAGAAGTGTTTGGTTACATCCTTCAAGTCAAGATAAAGCTTTTATCCAGAAACTTGAAGATTCGAAGCATGAACATATCTAAACTTTTAAATATAAAATTCTTTTTATTAAAATCCCCTCCACCACACTTTGTGGAGGTTTGTTGGGATCAAGAAGCATGTTTAACACGAAGAATCTTAATGATAACAAGATGAATATCATGTTAGTAGGGGAGGATTGTTGGGAATTTCATTATAGTGTCATATTATTACTGCCAGACAGAGTTTGTACTGTCCAAGCATTAATTTAGGTAATAAGTTTATAACTAACAGTTTAAACTGAGAGTTAAATACTGCTGAGTATCTACAATCAGTTAGTTACTGCTAGTGTAAACTTAGTACTGCTAGAGCAAAGTTAGTACTGCCAGTACTAACTTAATACTGCTGAAAGACTGAAGTTAATGCTGATTTTGAATATTACATGGAAAGTTAATGCTGATTGAGAAGATTACATCTGAAGTTAATGTTGATTGAGAAGATTATATGTTGATTGAGAAGATTTATGAGAAAGTATTTAAATACATTTGACTACATGTTTAGGAAAATATTAAATACTTAGTCATAGTATTTCAATAATGTATTGATAAATAACTTAGGAAAGTATTGTAAGACCCATTTAGGACTCTTTGGTGATAAAAGGAGACCCTAGGGTATGTAGTTCATATCTCTCACACTCACAAATACACAGATCCAGAGATTAAGAGTTTTGTAAGCTTCAAGGTTATAAACCCTAGTACTAAGAAAGAGTACTTGTATTGTTGTTTATCAATAATATTGAAGCGTTTGGTTGTATCTTGTGTTCTTTACATAATTACTTCATAATTCTTCTAGGTATTAAGGTGTAGATTCTGCATACACTTTAATATACATACAAAGTTTCTACAACAAGTTATTTTGGATTTATCCAAGGTAATTTAACCTTAGACAAACCTAAATGGATTTCAATCTAGGTTTGGGGAATTTTATTTTTCCCAAAAAACAAACATATCAATTCGTCGGCTCTTTGACATTGTATGAAACCATTCAACATACGCGTAGTGATACATATGAAATCCCGTGCACACGATAAAATCCTCAAAATATCCCAAATCAGAAAACATGTTTAGCAAGAACCGTTACCGCCAAGTTGAGAGGCTTCCAGGACTTTGGAATTCTGAGCGAAAAGCAAGCTAATTAATTTTGTAGTTCTGTCCAGGAATCCATAAAGGCGGTGTCTGAGATCTATAATCGAGGAACCCCCAACCCAAAAATCAGCCATTACTTAATCTGTATCAAACCCGAACCTAACCAGGAACATGAGAGAATGGTTCAATCTTACATGTAAAGTCAAAACAATTTTAGAGAAAGATATTATCTACTATTGTTATCAACAAATGCAGGTTGGTAACACACTCAATAAACGAGTGTTCAACTCCATATTGGCAACTACAGATTGAACGGTTGGCGGGAAAATACCTTGGAATGAAAGAACACCACCTATGAATACAACCCATGTTGAAACGCCCAATCCTGACCACATGAAATACTTCCCGGTCTCCTCCGTGAACTAATAACAACCTTGAAAAAGGCCTTTCAAGACAACCACATCAACGACGACTTGATAATTACCTTACCTTGAACCACCATTCATCGAACATTGCTACATGACCACAACCTGACCTTAAACCACCCTTTACAAACCATCCTTCAAACACGACCACTACCCATTGAAAACAAGTCTTCCAACATAAATACAAGACCATTACTAAATCTGCTAGAGGACCTCGAACCACCCATCTTAAGCACAATCTCACCATTTCATAACTGATACAGTGATACACTATAATCTAAAAAAACTAATACACACTATAATTCGGAAAATTGATACTCAACTAGTATCATTTATTTTCCACCCTTATAATCTAAAAAAACTCATCTGAAAGTCATGAAATCCAAGATGCTTGACCGGAACCAAAATTCAATTGACAGCATGTATCACCTTCTTGGTAGCGGAGTAGGGACATTTTTACAGATCTCAACCACATAGTCGAAACTGCTTCTCGGAGCCATCATAGACCGAGCAATGGCATATAGCTATATATAAATGTGGCTGATCCATTTTTTGTTATCGTGTGGTTGTTTGCTACGATTCACAAACATACTGCTCATACTATGATCCTGAGAGGGTTTTTTTTATGGATATTTGGAAAATTAGACGTATCACTAGCAGAAATCCAAGTCGCGGTCAATATGTCGTTTCTTCGAACCGTTGTGACTGGTGGCGGTTTGGAGGAAACCGGGATAACGACAGTCACCCGTGGAACGGTAGACCTCGTAGATCTTATATACATTGTGGTGGTTTTTTAGGAGAGAAAAAGGGCCGATTGATTTTAGGGAGAAGATGATTGTTTTTTTGATGAGATTTGTGGTTTGATGGATCTATAAATTAGTGAAGACATGATATGTGCAAATATGATATTGTCAAGGAAATCATAAAGAAGATAAATACCAATTTTGCCCTTTCAAATTTATTAGTTAGTTTATTTGAATTTTGTTTTAATTTTATTTAAATAAGGAGATAAATGACACATGCTGGATTCTTATTGGTGTCTATTATACTCTATTTTAAGAGTGTACACCACATGAACATAAATCTATAATACATACATATAAATATATTAGATAATATAAATATAAGATCGTATATATATATATATATATATATATACAATATATATATATAAATAACATTTAATAATAATATACATACATATAATATATATATACGAATATATATGAATATAATATATATATAATATAATATATATATATATACTAAGTGGCAAAAACCCCGCCCGCCCAATGGGCGGGTATGACTTGTGATTAATGTTTTCATTTTATTTTTGCCTATATATTTGTTTTTTTTAATTGTTTATTATAGAAACATTGTTTTAAGCCTTTTGTTTTAAATTTGTTTATTATCTAGCATGGCTAAGTCGCCCGTACATTGGTATAGACCATTAATTACAAAACTTTGGATTTAGTGGTCTACAGTCGATTATAGAAGTTATTTTTAAAACATTGTGTACAAAAACCTGATAGCCTATTTACATTTCTGGTATCGGCATAGTATTCTGTGTGTTTGTGACTCTTGTGTTAATCCATGGATCTCAAATATCTGAGTAAGTTGGCTGAGATTGAATGTTGGAGAAGGCAATCTTGTCGTCTTGCCTATTTGTGAAACTACACCATTTCTTCTCCCTGTTGGGAAGTCGTATCCATATCCTCGGGTCTGCAATAATAATTGTTATATATTATAAGAGATATGTCCAAATAGCTGAATTTAAGACATCTATATACTTTCGACAAAAAAAATTTCAAAGTTTTTTTTAGTTACGTCTGGAAAAAACAACATGTCGCCATGGTGTATTTTTTTGTTGTTTGACGATTTACCGTTTGCAAGATATTTTATTTTTCAGTGGTGAAAAGTGGGCTTTTATTATTTTGATGAAAAAATGAGTGACTAAGATTTGTTTATTGGATTTATGCTAAATTTTGGGTCTATGTTGATCTCAACTCTAACAAATGCACCCTCATTAAATTATGTTTACAATGCACAGGAATTGGAGAACCACAAGACTACCCATTAATATAAGCAATAGAACATGGAAATCCAAAAGGCTCATTTGATTTGGTCTAACACCAAAAGCCAAATCACATAGTTTAAAAGATTTCAAAAAAAATTCTACTTACAAAAGTACCATATTTGCATTTACACCAAAAAAGTCGACCCATGAAAGGTTGAGGTATTTTTGGATCCACCCATGCTTTAACTTTTCATATCATGTTGCCATTCTAGTGCCACTGTTCCTCACACACCCTTACTTCATTCATATGGTACATAAAATAATAGCATCTTCACTAATATCAAGGCAAATAGCCAAAATGACGAAAATAAAATTAAAATTGAAAAAACGCCCAGATGTCTATCTACCTAATGATGATGCCACACATGACCTTTTTTTATAAATTAACATATCCACTTAATGCTAGCACAAAAAACTTCCAAGTTTTGTTGCCATGCTCAGGCTCCAACAAAAGATGGTTCATCATACAAGAAGCCAAGATCATCCAATTTTGTTGATATGTCTGGTTCTACAATAAAAGCACAAAAGAAGCTCTAAGTGAATTATCAATAGTGTTTGGTTGTATCGTCTTTCCGAGAAAACATGCATCTACTACCACACATATCTTTTGCTAGCACATAAATATTTTGTGAGCTTCCTGATGTTCCCTCTTTTGCTAGCAATGTAAAATCATTCCCGATGCTCCAATAAGCAATCATCCCATGGTAATATAAACTTCTAGGTATGAATACTAGTCCACACTCCACACCTACCCAATAACAAAACATGTCATCTGATAATAGCTTAAATGCATATATATTAACCTAACAAAAAAAATGAAATCGCTTGTAAGTATCACATAAATGTACCTCGTTATGACAAGTTAAAGAAATAATAATAACAGGTACAGAAGATAATAATAACCTAGGATGGCATTTTTTTTGATACATAAGATTTAGACGGGGCTGGAATGGCATATATTTTGCATTGGTTTAGCTCATGTACTATAGTTAGTGTCCACACAACTTACTGACTTTATATAAAAAAATTTCAATGTGCAGTTTTAAAGGGTGTGTTACATATAGAGCAGTTGTTGTTTTATAGGGTGTTTAGAATTGGATTTTACTGTTGATTAAGGGGTGTTTAGATCGTCATACTTTGGATCAATGGAAGCTTGGGTTTGTCTGCGCTAGCTAATTTAAAGGGTGTTTGGATTCGTTTGTTGCTACAGTTAATGTGTGTTTGGACTTGTACCTTAATCATATTCACTTACTAACCTAACATGACCTAATTGCATAACTTATATCTACCTCAAGCCTTGAACCCGATCACACTCAGGAATGGGTATAACCATACTCCATATATCAGAAGCATTGTCTGATGGTGAAACTTTTGTTATTCTTGCACTTTATTTTATGAAGTACTAATGTTAAACATGGTAATCAAACTACCTTAATCAACTTATAAATTATGATATAATACCAATTCTTGAAGTTTCACTAATCATGTACACTTACCAAATGATTTATGCCAGTGATGTACTTTTACTCCTAGTGCTATTTGCCACATTCTTGCATATATGTTGAGCTCTTTTTCATTTTCTTGAACTTCAACATTGCTTAAAATGATATATCTTTCTCATTTTGATTCACACATTAATCCTCGGGGTTCCTATAATTAATTCTAAACATGTATGCCCACTGCACACATCTTCTTTATTGGTGTTAATCATGGTAATGAAAGATATGGCCAGGAGCTTTCTTGCTAATAAATTGAAAGGTGAATGACGATGTTAGTGTGAATAAAGCATAACAGAAAAGATGTGTATGACAGCACAACTCAAGGTTCAACTAATCTTGAAAAGGGACAGCTTAGTTTAAAGAAAATGCATTCACCGAGGCAATAATGCAAGTGAGTTCATAGCATATATACAACAGAGGTTACCCTAATCACATAATATTTGCAATAATCAAACTAAACAGAATAACTGATTTCCAAATAGCAACATTAACCTGCAGCTTCTTTGCCAGTTATGACATCTATAACAAGCAAAATTTCAGTAGGATTCAGTACTCGCTTCATGTCTTTTAATTCATCAATTATTCAGAAACTATTTCTACA
>BQNB010127699.1:2003-19399 GCA_026074375.1 Tanacetum coccineum
GACACTCCTAAGTGCGGGAAAAATAAACATTGGGCTGCCTCCCAAGAAGCGCTTTTCTTTATTTATGAGTCTTGTAGCTAGACTCGAAGTCACACGTCCTTACGTGACTTCTCCTTCATCATCCATTCCATCTTTTATTTTGACAGGAGCAGGTCGCTCATTTTTGAAGTTTTTGTTCCTCCATCGGTCAAACTCCATCTATTTTTCTTGGTGAAGTTTTATATTTTCCTCCCATTCCAAGACTAGCCTATTTATAGTCATAGTGGGGGCTATAGGCTCTATATCGTTCTTAATCCCTTTCTCGTCCTTACAAAGGGATTCAGGTATCCTATTGAAGCTTATCTTACTCTTTCCAGATCTTAGAGTGATGGTGCCCTTATCAAACTTAATCACGGCCTTAGCCGTTGTTAGGAATGGTGTTCCTAAGATGAAAGGCCTCTTCTCGTTTTTCTTAATGTTTAAGATATGATTATGAAGTCTATAGGGTACACATGCTCAGCAACCTCCACTAAGACGTCCTCTGCTATTCCTAAAGGGTAGATATAAGAGTGACTAGCTAGGGAGAGTCTAATGTCCATATCAGCAGGCCTTTCGTTGGTTAGTTTTATGTAGGTAAAGAGGGGCATGACGTTCACATCGGATCCTTGGTTAACTAGGGCGTTCATGTGTTTCAGGCCTCCTATGTTACAAGGTATTTCGAAGTTTCCTTCGATGTCCTCCTTCACTGTTATCTTTTTTCTAAGGATTGCTTTATAAATAGGCCTCCTAGGTAATAAATTGTAAGTCATTCCTTTTATTTTTCTAACTCGGGCTCCTGATAGGGAGTCATTGAACCTATGATTGTCAACAAGCCCTTCTATTTGTTTCTTATTGATCCTATGCTTCATGTAATATGCTACGGGCTGAGAGCTGGGTGCTTCTACTGTTTCTTCTTTCTCAACTTTCTTGATTGGCTTATTTTTGGTCTTATTTTCAGCTCCATTCTTTGTCTCGGCTTCCTTTACTGACACCTCCATTTCTGTTCCGGTAGTTTTTTTAATGTCGTCGCCGGTTACTACGTCATTATCGTTGTTCCTCTCTCCCTCCCCTCTGGCGAGAGAGATAGAATTTACATTTTTGGTGACGGGGGATTTGCCCTCTTCTCTGATTACCACTTTTTCAGGAGCCCTGCTGGTTGTGAATTCTTTAAGAAGCCCGAACATTTCTGCCATCTTATCATTAATCTCCTCTCGCTGTTTGAAAATGGCATTCTCAAATCTTTCCATCCTTTCGGTGTGTGCTGCCATGTAGTCCCGTACTCGAGCTTCGAACGTAGTAGTTCCTAATGCATGGGGCTGAGGGATTGGGCCGGTACGTTCGCGAAAAGTGAATGGGCTCTGCTTTGGTGGTTCATTCTGGTTTCGCGGGCAAGGGTTTGTGTAGAATAATCTTAACACAAGTATGGAATGATTCACTTAGAGTTTTAGAGAGAGAAAGAGGTGGTTGGATGAACACTTAGAGAGAGAAAGAAAAATGGAAATATTTGCTTAGGTGAAATGTAACAAATGAACAACCAACACCCTCTCCATGTGTGGAGAGGGCTTATATATCCCTAGCTAACCGGCCATGGGCTTATATTATGGGCTTACATTGTAACTTTGGCCCGGTTAGCTTACTAACATAACATTACTAGTTACTACGAGCTATGACTACATATATTGGGAGTGACTGATACTTTTTCGTATTTCTAACAATCTCCCCCTAAGGGAGGTCACTCTAATTTTAAAAAAGTTCAAACCTAGCATACTATGCTTTCGCTTCGGTCTTGAGCTCGTAGTCATTAACTTCAATCATTTACTTGTGATTTGATGTAGTGGTCATTGACTTTGGATTTGAGCTAGTTCTCTAGTCTTGACATGAATGTGATCATTGAGCTTCTTGAAATCATCAACCAGGCATAATCTCGTTTCGCCATCTTGTAAAACTTTGCATCTCGTAAACTTTGTGACTTCTTGGACTGACAAGCTCATAAACCTTTCTTGATTGTTTAATCATGAAAAAATTTATAATGCATGCTTTCTTGAAGTTATATCTTTAACACTAGCTCCCGCTTCAAGAAGGACGCATGTTATCAGAGTACGGAAGACTTGAAAACAATTACTTGAGCTTTCATGATGTCTTTATATTTTTCGGTCGGTTAGAGGATTGGCTTATTAATCTTGTAATGTTCAGCTAGAATCAGGACCTCTCCATCACATCTTTAAATATTCCTTAAATAAAACATCACAATACAGCGGGGACCGAAATATTTTTGTCATTCGCCCGGTTGGTATGGAGTAACCTCTCGAATCCGTGAGGATCGACCCTGTGATCAGTAGATTCATTTAAAAGAATCATCCTTGACAGGTATTTCCACTGTAATATAAATCTTTCTAACGACATAAGTACAGATTTTTATCAAACTCAGTAAATGTTCTCAGTATCGAACTGTCTCAAAGGGAAGCCGACAACACATAAAAGTGAACTATCGAGTTTACTCTCTCTCACATATAAAATAAAAAATTGGATTTGAAAATCAATCGATGTGTCACTGTAAAAGTGGTTTGTACACACGATGAGTGTTAATCATTTCAAAATTCCTCCTCAATCGTCAACTCATAACCTGGTACAATTTGATTCTTATAGAATCGCGACCATCCTTTCTTTCTAGTGTCCAAATTTGATTCATACAGAAATCGCACAAGTCACCTAACATGACTTGTTTTGATGTTGGCGTCAAGCAAGGATTTTCATCTTCAATGTGATTGAACTCACTCGGATGTTCTGGCAAAATCACAAGATAAGGGTGCAATTGGACTCCTAAATATGTTAACTTGTTTATTCACAATGTGTGACTTAGCAATCATGATTTTGCCAGGGTCCTAATAAGATTTATTGATTGATCTCATTGGCTCTAGACCAATAATCACATTGTTTTTAGTGATCGGCAGGCTGAGCAGACTGTCCCACCTTTTTCAATATCAACCAAATCAGAGTGAGAAATCGATAAGAAAATCGTGTAATCACCATGAAGAAATGAAACAAGAGCTATTGAGAGTCCTTGAGATGCTAGGGGTTGTGCAAAGCGTCACTTTGTGGGTCCATGACTATCATCAATGTCAGACTACACCTTAGTTTTTCTGATATTATGTATTGACCCGGTTTCTGCCTAAGTGTATGGAGGGCTTCTTTCTTTTCACCCTTTATCCTTACATTTCTTTTTCATTCTTCAACCCCTTCAATGCTTACCGAGACTTCATAACTAACACCTTGTTGGGTTTGTTCCAGTGTTAGCTCCATCTCAGTCGGCATTATTCCCGATTCTCACTTTTTCTCCTTTTGTATCATACCTAAGGACTTCTACACTAACTAGTGGATATCCCTGGGTAGATCCCTCCGGTTCTGGTTGGATCATGGGATTTGAATACCTATGCCTAACCACCTTATAACTCCATAAATTTAAGTACATGGTCGGTCTTTTGGGTATTCCATCACAATCAAAACCAAAATCATTGAAAAGTTCAATCAAAGTGTTTGATATAAATATCAAAAGATTTACACTTTGAGAGTTTTTCATCATCACTAAAAAGCTCCCCCTTAACATGTGCACCGTAATCGTAGTACATGCTAAGTGTTGGAGTGCATTGAGTCCATTTTATATGATGACATTTCAATACAAGTTAGATTCAGTTTAATCACATTTTCTCCCCTTATCCAAAATGTTAATCCCTTAATATTTTGGATATCAATTGATTAAACGTTCGGAGACAAAATGTTTACATAATATCTATCAGGAACATTTTAATGTTCCCCCTCAATATTTGAGGGTATATAAGATAGTGCTGAGTATAATAATTTGAAAATTTTGAATTTACTAGGAAATTCTTGAAAATTTTGTACTCGAGCACTCCTTATTATCACCATAAAGTCTACACTACATATATACAAATTCACAAGATTAATATGTACGAGGTTTGATCTGAATGATGAGAACATCATATGATAGAATCATATGGTTCTTTGTAGCAGTCGTAGGTCTTCCCCGTAGTATCTCTTAAGAAGTTGTCTTAGCTTCCCCCTAAATTAGCAATCGTTCCTTGAGTGGATTTAAAACTTTTTTTTGCAAGCTGCATCAAGCAGTCTTAAAGTATAAAGCCCAGATATCTGAAGCACACAATTAACCCTTTCAAGAATTTGATACCGCAACACCAAAGTCAATTAAGTCCCAGATGAGCGCATTTCTCTCTTCAGGATATTGATGATATAAATTGCAATACCAAAGTCAACTAAGTCCCGAATGTCACAATTATTCCTTTTAAGTAGTCAAAATGATAACACCTAAGTCAACTAAGTCCCAAATGTACTCATTTCTTTCTGTAGAATACTAACTAACTTAAGGAATCATCATACCTATGTGTACCTCTTTTAGCACCTAATTCTACTCTCTTTTTAAAAAATAAGCTTAGTGATAAACCGTTTGAGGAAGCATTTATTGAATCAGTAACCAATCTTATCACGTTTTAGATAATTATACACCCAACACTTCCCCCTGGGGACTCAAATGATGCATATTGACTAATGACGAGATGTCTCTTCCACCATGTGATTGAAATAGTGCACCCGAAAGAAACAAAGGAAGGCCAAAAATTTAAAGAAGGTGATTTCAAAAGAAGGCAATGGACTCTATCAAGTATACATCTACTCCTTCCCCCTTGCTGGTTTCGACACCTCGGAATCAGCAAAACCTTGTACACACACAAACTTGAGATCGTGTTTGAGGTATAACTAAGCTTAGATCTATCCCGTGAGAATCAACTTCAAGGCTATTAAAACTAGTTGATTATTTCCAAACAATCCTAAGTCTTTTACAACTATGAGGTGTTGGCAATATTGATCGAATGTCGTTTAAAGCCTATATGACGCCATAAGAATTAAACAATATAGAGGGTTAAGAAAAGAATTAAATGGATAAGAAGAAAAAGAAGATTATTTTTGGGTTTTTAGGTTTTTTAAACAATTCATTTTATTAAAGGACAAAATGAGATAAGACAACTTAAACCAATTAATCAACAAGCTTCACGGTAGCTCTTTAAAAGAAAAACGCACAAAGGAGCGGAGGAGCGGGAAAGCGCGAAGCTATTAAAAACCTTCTCCTTTCGGGTCGTAGTTCCTCGGAACAACCCTCCTTATACCCCTCTTGTAGTTTGTTAATCAATTAAAGGTGAGCCGTACCTCGCAAGTGACACAAAAGGCAAGTTTTAATCTTTGATTCGGGAACTTATTATGATAATGCTTCAGTGGAAAGCATTATATTGATGATGAATTGTTTATCTTTATTTAGGACAATGTTTTTATTTTTTTGATTTTTCTTGTTTTTATATACTAATAAAAGAAAATGAAAAATATTTTTGTATTTTTATATTTTTATAAAGAAAATAACTTCACAAGGAAGGGTCTTCAAGGCACAACAAACTTCAACTCGATAATCGTCTCACGGCCTCCCCGGTAGCGGCGCCAAAAATTGACAAGCTTCTGACTAACCCTTTTATATATATATATAAATAAATATATAATACTTATAAATATACAATATAAGGATAAGAATCAAAAATCTCTCAATCAAAATCAATTGTAGTAAACCGGAAGTATGATTCCCGGGTCGTTATGTCCTAACGAGGCGTGAATTTGAAAATCGAGAATCGGTTTGTGAATAATGCTTGAATGATCAAAGATTTGAATTGGTTACCTATTTCTACAAATAAAATGCAAAAACAAGTAAAGAAACCCTAAAACGAAAGCAATTTAAGTTAAAACTTAAAACGAGAACGTAAAAACGCGACTAAAAAAAACTAAATTATCAAAATTAAATCCTAAATTGATTTTTAAGTTTTAATTAACCTTAAGTGACTAAAAAGTAAGAACAAAGAAAACTAGACAAAAAACGAACGTGATTTAAACTTAAAAACACGAAAAACGAAAACGGGATCGAAACCCCGTTCTTTAAAAAACAAAATTCTACAAATTTAACCCTACGGAAGAAAATTTATTTTTCCTAAGTCCTAAATGATAAAAGAAAATTTTAAAATTTTATTTTAATTTTTTTGACTTTTATTTTATTTAATATGATTTAAAAACAGTTTTAATGAAAATTAATTATTAAAAATAGTAAACAAATTATAAAATTATGAAAAAATACAAAAAAAGTGGCTCAAACTATGGAGAATGCATTAAAAATAAGAACTTTGAAAAGTGCTGAAAGAATAATTAGAAAATAAGCATATAAGAACTGATAAGCTAAAAAGGCTAAGTGACTATATAATTAAAGTGGTGCAACATGTGAATGAAAAAGTCCCCAGGGCAGTTGGTTTGTGTGTGCGTGTGTGAGGTACTATAAAGGTTGAGTGGGTAGAGGTCAGGGGTTCGAGCCTTGCTCACCCCTGACTTCCCTACTCCCTTTTTTTTCTTTTTGAAAAACTTTAAAAACAAAGTTATAAATAAGCTTAAAACTAACAACTTTAAAACTTGAGATTATTTTTAAAAAGCTATAATAAGCTCAGAAAATGAGCTTAAAGATGACAGTAGCTTATCAAGCTTGAATGCTAAACTATTTGACCATTTTAGACTAAATATGTAACACCCCCATTTTTACAATATAGCAGCGGAAGCTAATCTGGGGTATTACTTCATGGAAACAACAATCATAATCATTCAAACGTCATTTGACATTAAGGTTCGAGGCTTGATCTATTGTGATCAAACGTCATTGCAATTTCATCATTTGTGAATCCACTGTGACACTGGTTTTTGAGATATCAACTTTTTCAGCAACCACACTCTGAGATTTTCCTTGTTGACATTACATAAGGTACCTGCACTTAAATCAAGACTTTGTTCCTTCTGAACATTGATTGATGTACCTGCACTTAAATCCAGAGTTTGTTTGCTTTCATGAATATTAGGGATATCTACATTTGAACCATGTGTGGGTTCACTGTCAACCTTGCTTGTGCAAGAGTCGAATAACTTTCCTGTAGGAATCCACCTAAGACCAACAGATTTGAAAATTCTACCCGTGGGTTTCCACCTAAGATCAGATCTAGGAGATGTTTTTTCATACACAACGAAAGTCTTATTAAGAGAAAACCTATGTCTTGTAAAGATCTGCCTACTAGGTTTCTGAGTATGACTCTTTTGATCTACGGGTTTGTAAATGTTTCTGGTCTTATGGGATTGAATCTTAGCACGTGAAATTACTTCCTTCAGGAGTTTTGTTATACAAGCATCATGATTTGCATTAAAGACACACTTATGACATGTAGAACAAACAAATTGTTTGGAATCTGAGAAAGAACTAGAACTCTTAGAGTGATCTACTTTGGGCATAACCATTATTGCTACGCAGCTACTTTTAAATAAAGGCAAACTCCTAGGTGTTTGATTGTTGCTCCTAGGTTTTGGTTTTCTACCATTAGCAGTGCTTTGAAATCTAGCAGAAGGCGTCACACTAGTTTTTGAGTTCCTATCTCTTTCTGGTGTCTTTTTCCTAGCTTCATCTAGATAGTGATTATGAACCATGTCATTTGAACTAAATCTTGGCATGTTCTTAGAACTATTCCTAGATTCGCTAGATGCAATCATATGATCAGGCTTTGCAAAAACGGATTCTCTTCTCTTAGGCAAATAGTGTTGAGTTACTGGTCTTGACAAATTGTTATTGATAATGCCCAAATTATACATGTTTTCTATGGCGTTATTTGTATATATTTTATCATTTCTCATGAATTTTCGATACTTAATAGTCTAAATTGCTTGCAGGTTCACTTGAAGACACTACTAACTAAAATTCAAGAAATTACATACTTTGAAAGGCAAATACGAAGAGAAGAAAAGATTTCAAGCTAAAAGTACAAGATGTATGCCGCACTCCACTATTGTACGCCGCACTTACCTATATAGTCGAAAACCGCCGCACTTATACCTAAGTGCGCCGCACTTTCCATCCGATGAGAAGAAATAAATGAAGACTTTAATGCAAATGCATTAACACACTAAGTACGCCGCATATATTACCTAGTGCGCCTCACTTCTTCAATCAACATTTAATACTATCACATTTAATCACCAAGTGTGCCGTATAATTTCTTGTGTGCGCCACACTTTTCACCCAAATTCAGCCTATAAATAGAGGACGAAATTTCACTTTTAATTCATTCCTCCTACTCCTCTCTCATTCTACAAATCTTTTTCTTCACACACACACCAATCCTTTTGTCCCTCATCCATAAAAACACTAAAAAACACCACTACCTTTGAAGAATAAAGATCTAACGATCAAGAATGAAGACGGTTGTCAACTTAGTTATTGAAATAATGGAAGTTTATGTTAAGTCTACTTTTGTTATGAACTCCTTAGCCATGAGAGGCTAAATCTCTCATGACTACTCGATGATGTTATGATAATGAATAAGTGTTTGGTATGATCTTGATCTCTTTAATCTCAAGCTTATGTTGCGATCCTATTATATCTTATCTTGTCAGTTTTGCTTATCAACTTGAATTATATAATCATATCGGTATAGGTTGAAAGACCCGTTATGATCTATGTGGTTTTAAAGATTTGTCTATGGTCTTTATCGTTTGTGCAGAAAAATCCACTTTCGTAAATTGATAAACAAATAAGCTTTGATATATTAGTAACTGAACTATTTGAGTGACACATTTGGTCTAGTTAACTAAATATAAGTCTTGGGTTAAACAAGTTAGTTTGTGAAAACGTTTTCTGACGAGAAGTCCTTTTTATAAATTAATGCCCCATCTTTGAGGTCAAATCATTTCCAACACTTATAAGTTATTTTGAACTATTCGAGTAGTCATCCTTATTATCATTGGTAAAAATTAAAGTTACTTTTAAAATTGTTAAAGTCTATTTTCTTTCTGATTATTTGAACACTACTCAAATCCCTGTGGAACGACCTGGTCTTACCTAAAAAGATTATACTACATACGTGGGTTATACTTTTACCCGTGTGTTTCCATATAATTATTCGGTATTTTCAGTCTTATAAACTTAAAGCTTTTGAAACATACCAAAGTTTTTGACGCCGTTGCCTGGGATTTGTAAGATGTTATATAGTCAACTCTGGAAAATTATTTTAACTCCCCCTCTTTTTTCAAAAAAATCGCCGTACAGTTTTCTGGCAAACTGACCCCAACCAAATTCTCCCTTGGATGCATATACGTGCTTCCAATTCTGAACTTGTTGAGCCATTACCTGAACCTGAACGTACTCTGAATCGAAGACTTCGTCGACGAAACAGAAGAGTTCCTTTCAATCAAAGAAACAACCCACCTCAAAACCCGAGAGTTGTCTATCTGCCAATTCTCGACATCAACCACTTTCGTCACTTTCTCGTGATTCTTGAAAATCTCTATCCAATGGATGATGAACCTATATGGGCTGCTGACCATGTTGTCGCACCAACTCCCGGTTCCACAATCACTATTCCTGAAACCGCGAATGAATTTGCTATTAAAGGTAACCACTTGACTCTTGTCAAAGGAAACCAATTTGATGGCAGAACCAAAACCGATCCTCACAAACACATTCACGAATTCCTCAGAATCTGCGATATGTTCAAATACAGAGACACCGAAAATGAAGCCGTCCGCCTAATGATGTTTCCCCTATCACTAACCGAAGAAGCAAAAACATGGCTAGACGAACTCAACGAAGGAACTATCGAAACTTGGGATGAACTTCGAACCACTTTCATTAGCCGATTCTTTCCCCCAGCTCTTTTCGACCGACTCCTCGGAGAAATCCGAGCTTTCTCTCAACACGAAAATGAATCTTTAACCGATGCTTGGCTTCGTATGAAGGAAATGCTCCGAAACTGCCATGGTCACAATTTGTCCAAAGGCAATATTATCAAAATCTTCTATCACGGTCTCAACAAAATAACCCAAGAAGTTCTTAATGCCGCAGCCGGTGGTATTTTCCTCTATAAAACACCAAATCAAGCTATCAACTTCTCGAAGATAAAGTCTTACTCAAGCTCGACTGGGCTAAAAATCAAAAAACTAAATCAACTCTTAATAAAACCGTTGCTTTTGCCGATGGAGGCAGCAGTAATTCCGATACTGACAAAATTATGGCCCGAATGGATGCCATGATCCTGAAAATGGATACTCAGTACAAAGAACTCCAGTCCAAAGCTAAAAAAACTAAACCCAATCTTGATGAAGATGACATACCCATGTCTCGTGAAGAAGAGGCTAAATTCATGCAAACTTTTCGTAAGACTCGTTTTTACAATGATTACAGCGACCGAGACTCAAATCGCGATAATTGGCATTCAAACGAACGAAGTAGTTACAACCGAGACAATTACCGATCCAATACCGATGACAAATCTTATGATCTTCAAAAACAATTCAACGATTTCATGAAATCTCAGCAAACAACCAACGCTTTCGTCAAAGAAACATTTATGGACCTTAAAACCCAACTCGAAACCGTAGCCAAAAATCATCAAGCCTCAATCCAGAATCTTGAAACTAAGTTCGACAGACTTGCTGACAAGCAGTCTGGTCGACCTTCTGGATCTCTTCCAAGTAACACTCAACCAAACCCAAAAGGACACAACTCCAAAACCTATCAACCACCGCAATCTCGTAATGAGCATGTGAATGTCGTATTCACAAGAAGTGGTAAATCCTATAACCCACCAGTTAACCCAAATAACCAACAAGACAATTCTGAAACCCCTGTCAATTTTGATAGTGATGATGAAGAAGACGAACCTACACCACAACCAAAAACTCAAAATCCAAAACAAACCAAAGAAACTCCATTGCCTAAACCATATAAACCAAAAATTCCATATCCTCAACGCCTAAGGAAAGAAAAAATGGAGGCCCAATATGGAAAATTTCTCGACATAATCCGCTCCGTCCGAATCAACGTACCTCTTATCGACGTCTTAGCTGGAATGCCTAATTATGGCAAATTTCTCAAAGAGCTAATAAGCAAAAAACACAAGATCGAACAAATTTCTGTCGCTTTCTTAAGTGATGAAAGTTCAACAAATGATCCAAAATAAAGTTCCACAGAACTAGGAGGACCATTGAAGTTTATCTTATTCATGCATTTTAACAAAACTTTCTCTTGCAATGCCTTAGCTATGCAGTTATCTCGGTCAGATTTCGAATATCGTTCAAGGACCGAGATTTGAAATATCGGTTATCGCGGTGAGATCTCGGTGAGATCTCGGTTTCTTTATTATTTAGAATATTATATATAGTTTATATTTATTTATATATTTTTTTATTTATATATTTATATAATATATTTATTTTAACATAAAAGTAGTGGGCTGGAAGCAAAAAAGTCAACAAAAATACGGGATTTAATGATCCAAAATTCTCGCCGATGATCAAAAATCTCGCCTAATTTCTTGGATTAATATCGCCGAGAATATCGTTGCCGAGATTTTGATCGAGATTTTTTCCGAGATTTATTTTCAGGCCGGAGGATCCGAAGATTCTCGACGAGATCTCGCCGAGATCTCGCCGAGATTAACTGCCCAGGCCTTTGTGGCCTGGTGCTAGCATTAACCTTATGCCATATTCATTATACGCAAAACTATCTCTTGAAACTTTTAAACATAAAAAAATATGCGTTAAGTATTAGCGATTAGTTCAATTCCAATACCCTGTTGGAAATAGCTGAAAGTAGGCTCGTTTAAGTTGGTAAATTCACCTTTCTACTGATTTCGTCATTCTCGTAAATGGAAAAGTTTGTAAAGTTCCCTCATTTTGAGTTGACCATTTTTCATACTGCTGATGAAGTTTATTCAAGTTAAATAGTATACAACTCAAACCTCGGTGTTGGAACTAAACGAATTGATTTTTATTTTCGATTTCGCAATGACAGCATTATTATACGGAATGATGAGACCTGTTTCTAGTATGATGGTTATTCGATGAAATCTAGAAACGAAGCCTTGCGATGCTTTTCTAAATGAAGGTAGTAAAATCCTCCATTCTATCAAAGGAACCCTTCTCGAAAAAGAAATCTTTGCTGAATTCGATGAATTCATGGCAATGACTGCCAATGAAAACTCTGACTCTGAATCCGATACCGAAAAACTACCATTCGAGAAAATCACCATCAATACAGATTATAAAATCAAAACATCTCTCGAGGAACCTCCTACAGATCTCAAACTTAAACCTCTTCCTGGTAATCTGGAATATGTATTCCTGGAAGAACCTTCTTTTCTTCCCGTTATCATATCATCTCAGCTTTCCCAAGAAAAGAAAAACAAACTTGTATCCGTCCTTAAAAAGCATAAGCAAGCTTTTGCTTGGAAAACAACAGATATTCTTGGTATCTGCCCATCATTCTGTAAACACAAGATACAACTTTTGGATGATAAGAAACCAGTTGTCCAAAAACAGAGAAGGTTAAACCCAAACATGCAAGAAGTTGTTAAAAAAGAAATCGTGAAACTCTTGGATGCCAGTATTATATATCCTATTGCCGATAGTCCTTGGGTTAGTCTTATTCACTGTGTACCAAAAAAGGGTGGAATTACAATTGTAAACAACAATAATGATGAACTTGTTCCAACAAGAACTGTTACGGGTTGGCGAGTATGCATCAATTATCGTAAACTCAATGAAGCAACCGCAAAAGATCACTTCCCTTTGCCATTTATGGATCAAATGTTAGAAAGACTCACATGAATAAATACTTCTGTTTCCTCGATGGTTTTTCTGGCTATTTTCAAATTCCTATCGATCAAGAGAAAACAACATTCATGTAGGATTTTATAATTCACACAAACATGAGCTAGAGAGAGAGAGAGTTAGAGAGAGAGAGAGATGGATGGGAGAAAACACACTAAAGAGTGTGTGTAAAATGAATTCTTCCAACACCCTCTCCATGTGTGGAGAGGGTTTAAATAGTTCTTACAAAATGCCCCATAAAACGGGCTATAGTGTGGACTTACAGTGGGTAAAGACCCGGCCCACACTATAAATCATGCTATTACTAACAAAACTACGAGCAATGCTAAATATGAAAATATACGGGGTGACCGAGTCTTTTTCTTAAACCTAACAATCTCCCCCTAAGGGAGGTCACCCCAGAAATTACAATTTGAATTCTAGCATTCTATGAGTTGATCATTGACTCTGGCTCGTAGTTTTTGATTCTTCAAGTACTATCTTTGTACGGAAAGTAGTAATATTTGAGCATATTTCCTTTGACTTGTGTGACCTTTGAGCTTTCTTTGAGATCATCCGCCACAGTAAATCTCTTAATCATCCTTGAATACTTATCGCATTTAATCAACATATTAAAAATAAAATAAAAAGTGTGAGCTTTATTTCTTGTCCGTGTTGCGCCGACTTTTCACCCAAATTGCAGCATATAAATAAAGGACAAAATTTCACTTTCAATTCTTTCTCCTCTAATCCTCTCTCTTTCTACAAATCGTCTTCTTCACACACACAATTCACACACCATCATTTTGTCCTCATCTATAAAAAACACAAAAAAACACAAACTACTTTGAGAATAAAGATCTAACGATCAAGAACAAAGAAGGTTGTCAACCTTAGTTATTGATATATTGGAAGTTTTTGTTAAGTACTTTTGTGATGGAAACTCCATTGCCATGAGAGGGCTAAATCTCTCATGGCTACTCGATGAAGGTTTATTGATAATGAATACAGGGTTTGGTTATGATCGTTGATCTCTTTACTCTCAAGCTTATGTTGTGATACAATTATATCTTATTTGTCAGTTTTCGCTTCATCAACTTTTGAATTATTTTAATTCATATCGATATAGGTCGATGCAACCGTTTTGTTCTATTTGGTTTTAATTATTCGTCTATGGTCTTTATCGTATGTGCTAAGAAATCCACTTTCGTAAATTGATAAACAAATAAGCTTTGATATACTAGTAACTGAACTATTTGAGTGACACATTTGGTCTGGTTAACTAAATATAAGTCTTGAATTAAAACAAGTTAGTTTGTGAAAACATTTTCTGACGAGAAGTCCTTTTTATAAATTAATGCCCCATCTTGAGGGTCAATCATTTTCCAAATACACTATAAGATATTTTGAGCTATTTGAGTAGTCATCCTTATTATCATTGGTAAAAATTAAGTTATTTTTTAATTGTTAAGTCTATTTTCTTTCGGAGTATTTGAAAACATTACTCAAATCACTTGTGTAACGACATGGTCTTGCCTGAAAATATTATACTACATACGTGGGTTATACTTTTACCCGTGGTTTCCATATAATGATCCGTATTTTCATCATTTAAAGTCTAAAAGCTTTTAAAGCATATCATAAATTTTTGGCGCAGTTTCATGGTGATTTTTATGAATGTTAGCTAGTCTACTATGGAAAATATTATTTTAAACTCCCCTCTTTTTCAATAAATAAAACACCGTACGAGTTTCTGGCAAACTGACCCCAACCAAAATTCTACCTCTGGTTTGCTACATGTTGCGTTCACTCAAATTCTGACTGGTTTTACCATGTACCTGAACCTGTTAGTGACTCTGTTTCGATGATAGGAGTCGATATTACTGGTGAGTTCCTGTTTTTATACTTAGAAATAACCTCCTCAAAACCCGATGAGTGGTCTATCCTTTCTTGATGAGTCAGATTCCTCTCCGTTCACTTTATCTTGATTATCGAAAATGCTCTATCCATTGGTATGATGTACCCATTGGGGGACTGTAGTTTGACCTTTGGGAGAACCAGAATCCTGGTTCTGCAATCACTATTCCTTGAAACCGCGAATTTGAATTTGCTAATTAAAGGTAACCACTTGACTATTGTCTATATGGGAAAACCCAAATTTATCGCAGAACCACTAATAACCGATTACTCACAAACACATTCACGAATTCCTCAGAATCTGCGATATGTTTAAATACAGAGAAACCAAAAATGAAGCCGTCCGCCTAATGATGTTTCCCCTATTACGTTAACGGAGTAAGCAATATAAAACATGGTGGATACGACTCATCGTAGGAACTATCGAAACTTAGGATGAATTCGATCAATTTCATAGCGCCCGGATTATTTTCCCCTTGCTCTTTTTGACCGACTCATCGGAGAATCGAGCTTTCTCTAAAACATGAAAATGATATCTTGTAGTCGATGCTTGGGCTTCGTATGAAGGAAATGACTACGTATATGCCGATGGTAACAATTTATCCAAAGGCAATATTATCTAAATCCTTCTATCACTGGTCTCAGCAAATAAACCAGTAGTTTTTTAATGCCGAGACCGGTTGGTATTTTCCTCTTTAAAACACCAAAATCATAGCTTATCAACTTCTCGATAGACTAATTTTCTTCTCATGCTCGATGGGCTCTTAAAAATCAAAAAAACCAAATCAACTCTTAAGATAACTATTGCTTTTCCGATGGTAGGCAGCAGGTAATTCCGTTACTGACCCAAAAAAATTATGGCCCGAATGGATGTCATGACCCTGAAAATAGATACTCAGTACAAAGAACTCTAGTCCAAAGCTAAAAAAACTAAACTCGATCTTGATGAAAATGACATACCCATGTCTCGTGAAGAAGAGGCTAAATTAATTACAAAACTTACGTAAGACTCGTTTTTACATGAATACCTCGATCTGAGGACTCAAATCGTGATAATTGGCGTTAAAACGAACGAAGTAGTTACAATGAGACAAACAACCGATCCAATACCATTGACTATACTTTATGATCTCAAAAAAACAATTCAAACGTTATCATGAAATCTCAGACAAAACAACCAACGATTTCGTCAAAGAAACTTTTTTGCGACCTTTATACCAACTCGATACGATAGCAAAAATTCATCTGCTCCATCTAGATCTTAAATCTAAGTTCGAGCAGACTTGCTGACAAGCAGTTTGGATCGTCCTTCTGGTTCTATTACATGTAACCAACTCAACAAACCAAAAGGACATAACTCCAAAACTATCAACACCGACTAATTCGTAATGAGAGGTGATGCAGTTATAACAAGAAGTGGTAAATCCTATATCAACTAGTTAACCCAAATACAACAAGACAATTTCTTGAAAAACCCCTGTCAATTTTGATAGTGATGATGAAGAAGATGAACCTACACCACCACCGAAAACTTAAAGTCCAAAACAAACTAAAGAAACTCCATTGCCTAAACCATATAAACCAAAAATTCCATATCCTCAACGCCTAAGGAAATAAAAAATGGAAGGCCCCAATATGGAATGTTCTTGACATAATCTGCTCCGTCGAATCAAACGTTACCTATTATCGACATCTTAGCTGGATATGACTTAATTATGGCATATTTTCAAAGAGATAATAATGCAAACAAACACAAGTTCGAACAAATTTATAACGCTTTCCCTTAAGTGACTGTATGTTCAGCAATGATCCAAAATAAAGTTTCACCTATACTAGGAGACACCTGAAGTTTTCTTAATTCCAGCAATTTTAACAAAAAATTTCTCTCTGCAATGCCTTTGCTTGACCCCATTTTGCTTTAGCCGATCTTGGTGCTAGCATTAACCTTATGCCATATTCACTTTATGCCAAACTATCTCTTGAAACTCTCAAACCTACCAAAATGAGCGCAAGATTAGCCGATAGATCATTCCAATACCCTGTTGGAATAGCTGAAAATATGCTCGTTGAAGTTGGTCAATTCACCTTTCTTGCTGATTTCATCATTCTCAAAATGGAAGAAGATACTAAAGTTCCCCTTATTTTGGGACGACCATTTCTTCATACTACTGATGCAGTTATTTGAGTTAAACAGAAACAACTCAACCTTGAAGTTGGAACTGAACGAATGATCTTCAATATCGACTCTGCAATGAAACACTCTTATTCGAACGATGATACCTGTTTTAGTATCGATGTTATTGATGAAATCTTAGAAGAAGACTTTGATGCTCTTTTAAGTGAAGGTAGTAAAATCCTCCATTCTATCAAAGGAACCCTTCTCGAAAAAGAAATCTTTGCTGAATTCGATGAATTCATGGCAATGACTGCCAATGAAAACTCTGACTCTGAATCCGATACCGAAGAACTACCATTCGAGAAAATCACCATCAATACAGATTATAAAATTAAAACATCTCTCGAAGAACCTCCTACGGATCTCGAACTTAAACATCTTCCTAATAATCTGGAATATGTATTCCGAAGAAAAGAAAAACAAACTTGTATCCGTCCTTAAAAATCATAAGCAAGCTTTTGCTTGGAAAACAACAGATATTCATGGTATCTGCCCATCATTCTGTAAACACAAGATACAACTTCTAGATGACAAGAAATCAGTTGTCCAAAAA
>BQNB010127700.1:0-19399 GCA_026074375.1 Tanacetum coccineum
CTTGATTGAAGTCTGCTTATAAATGCCTTATTTTGTTATTTGATAATCTGTTTTTAATAAATTATGATCAAATCAGCTTAAAATAAAAAGAAAAATGATTTTTAAGGGGTATTTTCAACTAGCAGTACTAACCTGTAGTTAGTACTGCTAGTTCACTTTTGGAACTTTTTAAAGCTAGCAGTACTAACTTAAAGCTAGCAGTACTAACTCTAAGTTAGTACTGGTAGTTAAAACTGTTAGTACTGGTGGTTCATTTTAGCACCATCAGCTTATTGTTTCTACTTATTTAAGATTTGCTTAGCTTTTTAGAGTGAATTAAGTCATTTTGTCCTACTGTCTTTAGTAGAACTTACTTTAGCTTATTTTCCTTTTCTAAGTATTTTCAATAGTGCATCAGTTTGTAGCTTTTTAGCTTGTTTGCCATTCTAGTTTATTTTAGTTGCTTATTCTTAGGCCTGAGTGCTTATTAGGAATAGTTAAATATCTGTTTTAGCTTATTTACTTATTTCTTGTTTCATTTAACTAACAGTACTAACTTAAGGCTAGCAGTATTAACTCCATGTTAATATTGTTAGTTAATTTTGTTAGTTAATTCTGTTAGTTAATACTGTTAGTTAATTCTCCAAGTTAGTACTAGTAGTTAAACTGTTAGTACTGTTAGTTAGTACTGTTGAGTTTATCTTGCTTAATTTAGCTTAATTGCTTTTTAAAGTTGCTTATTTAGAGTTAGTTTAGCTTATTTGATTTGTCTTAAGCTTATTTGTGTTTTAGCTTTTAAAGTTTTAATGTTTTCTCATTTCTAGCTTTTATGCTTGTTTCAGCTTATTTTCCTTGCTTATCTTTGTTAGCTTTTGCTAGTTAGGTCTAGTGCCCAATCATAATCACATCGTTGTCATATTCAAACATCAATCATCAATCGTCTTTCGATTTTCCATCTCTAGCCTCGTTGGGACATAACGACCCGGAGACACTCTATACTGCTTCCGGTCTCATTGGTCTCGCGGATTTTGTTCCTTGATATATATATTTATATTTGTTTATATTTATCTATGTATAAAGAGGGTTAAGTTTTCGCGAGTCAGTTGACAAAGACACCGGTGAACGAGAATTGCTCAGCGGTTATCCTAAAAAAGTTTCCCGAGAAACTTAGAGACCCTGGTAGATTTCTTATACCATGTGACTTTCCGAAGATGAATGAATGCTTAGCCTTGGCCGATCTCGGTGCAAGCATCAACCTAATGCCTCTATCCATTTGGAAAGAACTAAGTCTCCCAGCTTTGACCAAAACCCGAATGATACTTGAACTTGCCGACCGAACGATTTCTACTCCAACCGGCATCGCTGAGGATGTTTTCATGAAAGTTGGAACATTCTTCTTTCCTGCCGATTTTGTGGTCGTTGATTACGTTGCCGATCCTCGGGTTCCCCTAATCTTAGGAAGACCTTTCTTGAGGATGACACGTGCCTTGATCGATGTTCACGGTGAAACTTCAATAACTATTGAGCTGATGTTCACAAAATAAGCTAATCCAAACACCCCCGTAAGCTTAATTTTAGGCTTATGAGCGTATGCGTTTTCTCCAACTAATGCGCTGGAAAATAGGCTAATAAAAAATACGCTTATAAGTCTATGGTAGTCATAAGTTGAGTGCGGTTTTGGATTATAACTTTAGCGTGTAGTTCTAATAAGATTTGGAGTAGAGAAATAACGGGTTACGATGAACTAAAACTTAATGGTTATCAACCTTAAGGCCATTGTGTCACATTTGTCTGATATTAGTTAGAATAAGGGGCATGTCAAGGTCATGGTTTTGTATTTCCTGATTTCAAGACAAAAAACTCACCTTTTTATTTTCCTGATTTCATCTATAGCGTAGTGATTTGCCTTCACATACAGTCAGACTTTAACAATATATCCTGACTTTAGCAAATGGGATACTGTAGTGATGAGTATAAACCAAAAGATGTCTTGATAAATAGCTTCCTGTAAATCGGAAGTGAATAACCAAAAGATAAATCTATAAACAACCATGCCAAAATCAAAGAAGTGTTTTGGGAGTACTTATACAAGCAGGTTCACAGAATGATAGGTCTTGCCTAGGTTCCCAGAATAACGGATAAGAGATTAATCTTTTGAATTTTTTTGTTAGGTGGATTATTTTAGCGCAATTTCACAGAATGACGGATAAGAGGCCATCTAGAAGAAGTTGTTGCTGCAGTAACTAAGGATATAAGCATGAGTCAGGATGAAATATATTCGAGAATCTCAAAATCATGATAAGTAAACACAAAGGTTGGTTTTGTGGTTGCAGGTATGTTCTTCTGGGTGTATAATGTTTTCGTTTAGTAACATCGCCACCCCAAAGTAGTAGACCATCTCGATAGGTTATATAAAGTTGCTTATAGAGGATGCTTGGGATTGCTTATAAAAAAACACAAAAACCGAAAACCGTCCCTGTAAGAGGTATTAATAGGTAATCCCGAATAGTCCCTTATAAGCTGCATTATCAAGCTACCAAGTTACACGAAACTTGTTCCATGCAACTATAAGCTATCTGATATCGATCGAGTCGATGAAGTTTTCGGATGTTAATTTTGGTATAGTTTAGTTTAGTAAACCGAAGCTTTGTAGATACTATATTTTGGGGTATTTACAACATCTGTTTAGACCACAGGGTATATTGTATATCTATTGGTTCTTAAATTTAAAGCAAGAATGTTTTTTTACCTTTCTGGAACTGAGGTTTGTTGATGGTTTTAATAGGTAAGTTTTGAATTTTGAATGATAATGAATAGGTAAAATAAGATACACATTTATGTTGCATGGTCAGGAAAGATCAACACATAGCAAGATCTGAACCTTATTGGTAAACTTTAGTTGTATTCTGAGTTTTTAGCTTACAATATACAGAGTGATTTATATTTCTAAAGATCAAATAAACGTTTTCATCTTCAGCTAGCGCGTTGTTAAATTTTTAACTGAAATCATCAGATTAACCATCATCGCCGAAAACAGAATGCCACATAACTAGTTGGACCCACATACAAGAGTGCAACTTTTGGTAAGTTTTTAATCTGATCAATTCAGGTTGGCTAACGGTTCCGAATAAGTTATCTTAGCACAGGTTCAGTCGAGATGTTTCATTATCATAAACTTAATTGATCTCATTTTTTTTAAATCTTATATATAATTATTTAAGTTATAAAACTTCATCATTCTGATTAAGTGAGGAGGAGGGTTTTTCATGACTATAGTGAGCATTTGATGCGAAATTACATATCATTCTCACTCCCAATGGGTTCGATAAAAGTGGGCATACGATTCGTTGTTCACATGTAAACGTTTTAACTTTGTAAATAGGTATTATTGTGTTTAGATTTGTGGTTTTGGAATGGATTTGCCATTGATATGTTGCAATAGTGTCAAAGGTTTATAATGTTTTGTGTACACAAAAGTTCCCTTTGGTCTTTTGATTATCTTATATACCCCGAGTAACATCAGGCAAATTAATGTTAATTTTCATAATTTTATATCAGAAAAAAAAATGGATATAATGGGTGAAAAAAAAAAAAAAAAAAAAAAAAAATGAGCACATGAGAACATCAGGCACAACAGCAGAATTATCTGATTTTCATATTTAATATCACTTATTATTAAATGTCATTGATATTCATTGTTGTAGGTAATTAGCTTGATTCAAAACATGTAAACATAATTTCTACATTGTTGGAACTTTGGTATCATATCACATTCAATAATAATCTTCTTTCTTTCCACCGGGTGTTTTCACACGCTTGTGTACCAACGAGACCATTGTTAGAAGTCTTATCCTTTCAAATATTTTCTTGATGGGATTTTTCAGTCTGCGGCTGCATCTCACAAGCAAATTTCGCGAGTGTTCACTCATGTAAGTGGTGCGGTTTAAAACTGAAAGATCAACATGTCCAGAAAGATAAAAGCTCATAAAATACTAAATGTTATAACAATTGTATTTGCTCAGCTCATACTTTTTCATGATATAAAAAACCCAAGGTTATACTAGCATGAGCGTAGCGTGGCGACATTGCCAGCCACATGCCTTTGCGAGTCATGCGAGTCAATAGCAGTTTTTAAGGTGTGACTAAAGCGGATACAAAATATGAAAATCTTTTTAAATTTATATATATATATCAATTACAAATCAATTGAGTTTACAAAATGTTCATACATAAGGGAATAAAGTTCAAGAAACTATCTTTGCAAGTAATCATTTCATTTTTATATAAAAATACGATTTTTATCAAAAATTGAATTTAAAGAGAAGCCTTCACAGCATCACGTTTTATCTGCGTCCTTATTACGTTTTTTCACTCCTCACGTCAAGCCATAAGCCCAACCTTGTTTTAATCGTGGCAGGAGGTTCACGCCTCGCGACTTTGCGATGCTCATTGAGCGAGCCTTTAGAAACAGATAAAACTCCTTAATGTGGAAATGAAACACAAGTCATCCTACAGAGAAATTTCTTATTCAAGGATGTGCAATCACACATCAGCTCAAGTTTGCAACATTGTCTAACTAAAATGTAAGAAAACTATTACTTGCATAGTTGCATCATACAATTAAAAGAAACCGACGCTTTATTAAAAGAAGCTAAATTCATTTCATAATATGCTTCTACGTGTTACTTTTGTGTGGTTGGCTAGATGCTTCCACACGCCTTTTAAAATATACATATGAAACAGAAATTTATTCCACAAGAGCAAAAAACAACACAAAAAAACAGATCTCCAATTCGAAAACATAGTGCAATTTCGTCACATAGACTCCGCGCTGCACACTCGGGTTTTGACCTACTCGTTTTTATTGTCAAAATGCCCATATATATTTTTTCAGAAATTATTTCCATCAAAGATCCATTGTATTGATATATGGATTACGTATATGGTGATTTTGAAATAAACTTTCTATTTGTCGACTTTGTCGCTTATTTAATGGAGAGCGGATTGTCCGTAAGAAATTTTTATACCTTCATTTAACAATTATAGTTTCCGTGTCTATGTGCTTTCGGGTCGCTTTAAGTCACTAACTATAATAAGATAATGAAACCACTAACTTGGCATATGAATCATATGCTACATGTAAATTATAAGTTTTTACTTGATTGGTTAATAGTCCGTCTACTTTGTCTACTGTAATCCTATAATATTTTAATAGTTCGTCTACTCCGTATACTATATTCTATATGCTAAGTTACCAAGTATCTCATCTCGAACAATTTAATTGTATACTATTTAATCTTGATGTTCACGGGTCAATCAATTGTACGACATGCTTACAAACAAAGACATACAATACACGGGTCAATCAAGTTTTGGTTCTATGGTGAAAGCATGAAAGGGTGCTAATAATAATACATACCAAAAAAAGTTTATTCTTTTGTTAGCATTCAAAAATTATTTTTATGTTTATGTACTTTTGTCATGTGTTTTTATTGCCTTTTATCCATAATGCTCATCCCAAACACGTGTACCCAGAATTTACGCGATGAGTAACGGCATACGTTAAGTAACGGCCGCTAGAGATTTTTCCGTGCGTGCACAGTATTCGCCTAGTAATTATAAAACATAAGAAATATCAACTGAATTCCCAATAAGTAAAGAATATGAAAATTAACACTTGTTTCCTCTCTTTTTAATGTAACTGTTTTAACCTTCTTATTTGATACTGAAAAAGCCATAAGCCGGCTATATAAGCCGAAACAAACACCCCCTAAAACGGGCTCATTTATGCTAATAAGCTACAACAAACACCCCTGTAGTTACCTATTCTAAAAACCTTGCAAAAAACCCACGACACAATCATCCAAATATTGTATCATCACACCCTCTTACATACTCGTTGTTATATATCACCCAATACCCCTTACAAAAAACAAACCGGGCAGTTCTTTACTTAAATTACAACTAATCAACATAAAACACCTATTTTTTTACAAAAAATATGAGGTACCTGCTTTGTTTCACAAAGAGAGAAATCATACCGGGGAGCCATTCCGCTTGCTTTGCCAAATTCATATCCTTGTAGTTGACACTTGGACAAACACATGGCTGGCAACCTCAACTCACTACCAAAGATCCCAAATAAAATAAAAATGTATCATATTTATAGATGAAAACCTATCAACCTGAAAAATTAAAAGACAACCATCGATCAGGCATGCAAATATGTTTCCATTTTATGAAAAATAATTATTCATAAAGATGAAAAAATTTAACATAATTTTCTACACCTGTTGATAAGAAGCCAGTTACAACTGTGTGTTTTTTTTTGGCGGTGTTCTAGAGAGGGAGTGGTGAGTGGGAGATGGAGAAGAAGACTCGAGAAAAGAGTGTGTTGAGGGCGGTGGATCTAACATGAATGAGAGGATGGTGGATAGGGTGAGGGAAAGACACGTACCAAATAAATTAGGGTCGGGCCGGGTAGCAGGTAGCATTTAAGAGTGTCTCGGGATGACAATCTTCCTTATTAATATATAAGGTATAATTTATATACACAAAATACATAATCATTTGATGTTCATGTAAACTTTGTGTACGTTGCATAAAGTTTATTATTTTTGAGGTCGAATCCTGGGAAGAAATTAGTCACGAATCCCACCAGCGTAAATAGTGGGGGCTAATATTCTTTAAGGACAGTGATTATCACGTCCTCAATTTCGTTCATATTAATAGTAGAAATCTGCCATATTCTAACAATCTTAAAGAATATTATCATGGATCAAAGTGTTGGTTTAAGGATGTTTGGAAGCGACACAATCAAACTGGACAGAATGGATGGGATGAACTTTACTCGTTGGAAGGAAAAGATGAAATTTCTGTTAACTGCGTTCAAGGTTTATTATGTCCTAGAAGGGCCACCTGTTGGCGTGATGACTGAAGAGGAACAAAGGAAGCGCGAACAAGATGAAACACTATGCAGAGGATACATTCTGAGTACCCTCACTGACCGTTTGTATGATCTATACACACCAATGACTTCTGCAAGGGAAATCTGGAATTCTCTTGAAGAAAAATACACCGCTGAAAAGGAAGGGGCAGATAAGTTTATCACTTTTAAATTCTTTGAATTTGCCATGGAAGATAACGTGTCTATTTTAGATCAAGTTCATGAATTTCTTATTCTGGTTTCTAAATTCAAAAATCTTAACATTGAAATCCCTGAAAAGTTATTGGTTGGGGCCATCATTACCAAGTTACCATCTTCTTGGCACAATTACAGAAAGAAATTGATGCACACTTCAGAGGATTTTACATTGGATCAAATTCAGAAACATTTACGAATTGAAGAGGAAACTCGTATTCGTGAAAAGAATCTGAATGGTGCATCAAGTTCTAAGGTTAATTATGTTGATTCAGGAAAGAACAACAAAGGAAATGACAAGAAGAGGAAGGGTACATGGAATTCATCCAAGAATAACAAGAAAGACAAGAAACCATTGTCTGAGGTTGTGTGTTACAAATGCGATGAAAAAGGGCATATCAATGCTACTGCAAGAATCCCAAGAAGAAAAATCAGAATTCAAACAAGTAGGATGAATCTGCTAATGCAGTGGAATAAGTTGATACCACAGAAATCGCTGCTATGGTTTCTGAAATTAACACATGACCATAATAGTGCTATCATGTTATGAACATCAATTAACATATTATGTGTGTTATCTTTCAAGTTTAACATAAGAATCATCGCTTAAATGCTATAAAGCATCCATTGATTCTGTTAGGCTATTTGAAGGATATACACTATGTTAAGGTTCAAAGCGAAAGCTACCTTAATTTATGCATAATATGTTGAATATAGTTAATAAAATCTAAGTGAGGGATTGTTGGAACTTATGGATTTGTATTAACAATTATATATTGTATGCATGCCACATAGACAAATGAGTGAGAACAATATGAGTATAAATATGTTCAAATTGTTATATCTTGAATTGACTAGTTATGATGGCTAATTCAAGATATTTAAGAAACACTAGCCAGGTACCCTGTGACTATATTTTACGGCGAGCAAATGTTATCCGGCTAAGCGTTTTTCTAATGAAAAAATAAAGAATCTCTGCAGTTAGTTCCAGTAAGAGTTGAGGTGTGAAAGTGTGGATATATTAAGATACTATTTTTGCTGTAACAAAAAACATTTGTGTGTGGGAGATATGCAATGGTTTGTGTGGATTTATATTATGGCCAAACTGCTGATGAATACTTTTCTAAAGTTCGAGGCCTATCCTCACCCTCTTTAATGATTTAGGTTCCGGATATGTAGACTGAGCGAGACTAGATGTAGTCACATACGCCTATCAAGGCTTATGACAAATATGGGAGTCGTCGCTCCAAAAATATAGCACACAAGGGATCCTTTCCTGACTTGGCTACTGTTTGATCGTATGGTGGCAACTGGAGGAGACTGCGGCTTTGTTCTCGGGTCTTCTTACTCCCCTAACTGCACTACTTCAAGTGAACTCAAGTGCTATTAGATGAAGCATCAAAGTCGTAATCAAGCAGGATGGATCAATCATGAAGGACAACCGTTAACACAACACGTGAGTGTGTCTCGTAATTTTGGACGTGGCTTTTGTCATTAGGGGCTGATGGTTGTCGTTTTACTTAATGACTACTATCAGTTCCTCACGGTTAATCCTCGTAACAGTAATAATTCTACAAGTCATCGCACCCACTAGGGACTTTACCCATGCATGCTGGATATCTAATCTGGTGGGTTGAAAGTAATCACAACAAAAGCAGCTTATACAACTCTTACAAGCCCACAAACCATGTTGACCAATTTTGGTTTCAATGGCTTATAAGGCCAATCTCTGCCACGCATCCACCAGGCTTCCAGTCTAGTCAACAAAGCCCGGCCCAACAGCCTCAGCACACAACAAGCAGGCTCTTCTCTCGTGGTATTATACAAGGTTCGAATCCAGCAAATGGTGTGTGTTAGCAACGATGTTGCCTCAAGCGTTTTAATACCAATGTAATCTTTCGGGATCCAACAGATGCAAATTAGAACATGGATACTAGTGCGTCATTCATCTTAAACTCTCATGCCACTAATTTTAAGTACACTTTTTAATTCTTGCATGTATTCCCTTCTATTCTTGTTGTCGACGGGAAATCCTTCAGTCACCATCACGGCGCCTTAGCCAACTTTACCTACTCCTTTCAGGACTCTTCACCTAAATAATGTACTCATAAACCCAACATTGCTAAAAACTTAATTTCGGTCAAGACAGTCGTTAGAGATAAATAAATGTACCTTTGAATTTGATGAGTTTGTTTTTCCTGGTTAAGGATTTTTGTAAAAAAAATGGACACAGCACGGGTGATCTCTATCCGGTCACATCTCTGTCATATCCTCAAGCTTTTTTGGTCGGTCAGCTTACGTGGCACTAACGACTGGGTCATCCATGGATGTGATTGTGCTTTTATGTTCATTTAGTTTTATAATAATTGATTTCTTGTATATTAAGACTAAGTCCACTGTGCTTTGTCATGCTTGTCAGCTTGGCAAGCACTGTAGCGACATCCTTTTTCGCTTTATGAACTGTTGTTAGTCTCCTATTGACTTCTATTCACTCGGATTTGTGGACTTCTCCACTTATCGAGTGTTTAAGGCATTTAATACAATGTTTTTTTTTTTGATCATTTTTCGCTATTATTGTGGGGTGTATTCCTTTCGTAATAAGTCTGATGGCATTGTCTAAATTACATTCTTTCGTGTTTTGTTAAAAAATCAGTTTTAGTGTGACTTTTAAATTCCTTGCAATGTGAATCATGGAGGGTGAGGTTGAAACAATGACTTACGCCAATTATTTGCCAACCAATGGTATACCATTCGTTTCTCTTGTCCAAAAAATCTCAAACAAAATGGCAAGTAGGAACGAGATATTGTACATAACAATACCTCATTCCGTACCTTATTATTTCAAGCCACACTTACCTCCTACCTTTTGGGTTGAAAGCCCTTCACATGCCGCACTTCTCTTAACATTCTTCCATTCCACTGCGAATTAAACAAATGAGATACAATATACCCGTCTTTATTAAGAACTAAAACACCTAATTATGACAACTCTTCATGTATTCGGTTATCTTTAATACCATATGTTCACACAATCACAAACTCCGAACCCCATGCTACTCCTTCGATTTTTCTTGGCTACCCCTACCACTACCACCGTGGGTTATCGGTGTCTTGACTTTAATACAGATAAAATCTTTTATTTCGTCACATGACTTTTGATGATGAAAGTTTTTCCGTATGGGTCTATGGCTATCGATGCCTCACCACCATACCAATTTCCTTATCATCACGATCTATTTAATACAAAGAATTTGAATCCATAATATGCCACACCCCGTGGAGGCGTCCACTGTAGGTCTTCCCCAGTTTGCGCAAATCGACAAACAATATCTCACTCACCAAATCCCACTGTCTACTTTTCACCTTACTCCATGGCCACGCCTAACCAATCAGCACACTCACAATCCACTCACACTTTGCAGCCACTCCTTCACGCACTTACTTAACCACATAACACCCCATGACTAATCTTCCACCTGCAACAGTATACCACCCATCCTCCCACATTCCTCACCGCTACCACTCAACCCAAAACCGCAATCCCGTTCGACTCCTCCATGGACCACTCGTTACCGTGTTGGTACTAATCGTCCTACTCAACGATATACTTTATATGTATCAACTATTTCCCCTATTCCAAAGTCCTACAACCATGCTTTTCAAGACCCGCATTGGTATCGTGCTATGCTTGATGAATATAATGCTTTAATTAAAAATAATACTTGGATTCTTGTGCCCTCGAGCAATCGGACGCCGGAACAATTGTTCGGTCCTTATGGATTTTCGGCACATAAATATAATGCTGATGGGCTTCTCTTAATCGTTAACAAGGCTCGCCTGGTTGCGGTCAATGGCAGCACTCTGCTTACAAGTATTGATGTTGATGAGTCTTTTAGCCCGTTCGTTACACCGGACACTATTCCTACTTGGTACTTAGCCTTTGCTCTTTATCGACTTTTGGCATGTTCATCAGCTTGATGTCAAGAATGCTTTTTTACATGGTTCATTATCCGAGACTGTTTACATGCAGCAGCCTCCTGGGTTTCGGGATTCACAACATCCTGATCATGTTTGTCTTTTACAGCGATCTCTATATGGGCTTAAGCAAGCCCCTCGGGCATGGTTTAGAGATTGGCGACATATGCAGCTAGAGTTGGTTTTATTCATTGCAGATGCTTACACCATCACTTTTTTTTACAGACAGGGGTTCCGATACAGTATTTACTTGCCTTTTTTATGTTGATGACATTATATTGACTGCTTCTTATAAAGCTTGTCTTAATAGGTATATTTGCCACTTTAAATGCCGGTTCTCTTGAGCTGATTTGGGTCCGTAATGAATATATTTTTTTTGGGTTTTCTGTGGCTTCGCAATACTTCGGGGAGTTTCTCTCTCAACAGTAGTATGCTTCTGTGCTCAACTTGACGCATGCTGGCTGCTCCACTTGTAATCCTTGTCGTACTCCAGTGGACACGGAATTATAAGCTTTCTGCTGTGGTGAATTCTTGTGTGTCTGATCCACCTTATATGCACAATTGCTGGGGCCCCTCTCAGTATTTGACTTTCACTCGGCATCATATATCTTATGATGAGATTGCGGCGGTTTGTCTCTACATGCTGATCCCAGAGAGCTTATTTATATGCTCTCAAGCGATCTTACGGTATATTCGTAGGTTTCTTTTTTACTATGCCCTATGGATTACAGCTTATTTTATATACCTCATCTTCTTTGGTTGATTATTCTGATGCCGTGGATTGGGTGGGGATGCCCCACTTACATGTCGGTCGCCTTTCGATTATTGTGGTTTTTCCTCTGGCAACAATCACTTGCGTTGTCTTTAAAGAAGGCAGTTACCCTTTTATCGCTATAGTGCTTGAAGCTGAGTATAGCTGGGTGTTGCTAATTGCGTGCTGAAACTTGTTGGTTACATAATCTTTTTACGAGAGACTTCATACACCTTTGTCTACCCGCCCACACTTGTTTATTGTGACAATGTAAGTGCGTGTATCTCTCTTATAACTCCCGTGCAACATCAACGCACGACTGCATATTGAGATTGATTTTCACTTTGTTCGTGGACTTGGTTGCGCTGGTCATATCCAAGTACTTCTGTAACCTTCTCGTTAGCAGTATGCAGATGTCTTAAACAAAGGCTTACCAAGGTTTATTTGATGAGTTTCGATCCAGATTGTGCTATGTTCGTTCCTCTCCAGCAAAACTGCAGAGGGGATGTTAGCAGCATCAAACACGTTTATATTATTAGCCACGTGTTTGCTTCTACACCAGTTGATTTGGAAAAGCCATTAGTCAAAGATGGAGATGCTGATGACATTGATGTACATTTGTATAGATCTATGATTGGGTCTTTGATGTATCTCACAACATCTAGGCCAGATATTATGTTTGCAGTTTGTGCATGTGCCAGATTTCAAGTTACTCTTAAGACATCACATCTCTTAGTTGTAAAGAGAATTTTTAGATATTTGAAAGGCAAACCAACATTAGGCCTTTGGTATTCTAGGGATTCTCCTTTTGAACTAGTTGCTTATACTGATAGTGACTATTCTGGAGCAACTCAAGATAGGAAGTCAATAATTGGAGGTTGTCAGTTTTTGGGAAACAGGTTGATATCATGGCAGTGTAAGAAGCAAACTGTAGTTGCCACCTCTACAACTGAAGCTAAAAATGTGGCTACTGCTAGTTGCTGTAGACAAGTACTCTGGATTCAAAATTGATTGCTGGATTATGGGTATAATTTCATGAATACTGTCATTAATATTGACAATAACAGTACTATTTGCATTATTGAAAATCTTGTTAAAACATATGGAGATTAGGCATCATTTTATAAGAGATTGCAATGATAAAAAGTTAATACAAATGGTTAAAATTCATACTGATTATAATGTTGCAGATCTTCTTACAAAAGGTTTTGATGCTGGAAGGTTTCAGTACTTGGTCTCAAGTATTGGAATGCTTAATCCTTAAATGTCTAAATCTCTTTATGTTTTTGTAAAAGTTTTGTAAAGGGTTAAAACTGTTAGTCTTGTCAATTAGTACTGCTAAGTATAATTAAAACTGCTAGTTATATTTAAGACTGTTTGTTAAAACTGTTAGTCATACTTAATGTTGTCAAGAAAAACATACTTTGGATTTTGTATTTTTGTGCTATGGACTAAGGTGGTGTTTGTTTTTTAAAAAGAGTCTCTTAACAACCTCTTAATCTGACTCATTCAGACGCGCTCAGACATTTGGCTCATTAAGTGCGTTTGTTTTTTTTCTTTCGTTCAGACGCGGTCAGAGGCTGAAACATCTTAACCAACTAGATGTGGATGGGGGGTCTTGATGCCTCTTAATGCCTCTTCACTCTTTACTTTTGTTTTTGTTTTTTTTTCTTTAGTTTATTTTTTTTGTTTTTTCTCTTTTTGTTTTGTGAGATATTTTTTTACTCTTCTTTTAATATTGATACTACATTAAAAAGAATTAATCTCTTTTTTTTGTTAAATAACTAATGTTCAAAATACTAATGATGATGATGCTTTTTCAAACAATAGTAATATGTAACTAGTTTGTGAAATTAAATTGTGGCCGTGTAATTTACACGTGAGCTTAATTTTTTTCACTAAAAAGTATTTTAATTCTCACTTGACAATGTTAAGTATACTACGAAATATTATTTTTCGCAATCTTATGATTGTAAAGTTAATGATAGCAACAATTTGCAAAATGATGAAGATGTTTAACCACATTGGAATACAATATATAACTACTTTGTGAGAATAAATTGCGACACAAAATTTTGAATGTTTTTTAAGACATTTTATTCTCACGTTGCACAACTATGTTAATTTTATGACTAAAATGTTCTATATAATTTTTAAACATGTTTATGTTTCGTAAGAATAAAACTGATTTTAAGAATAAATTGATTTGTACTTTTATCGTTCAGACATTTAAAAAGTAAAAAACAAACAATATCATTTCATTCAGATTCAGACATTTGCGCATCAGATTCAGATTCAGATGTGCGAATCAGATTCAGATTCAGAGCCTCTTAATAAACAAACAACACCTTAGTTTAACAATATTCCCATATTGTTAATCGACAACGGATTAATTTAGAATAATACATTTATTATTCATGGATTTAAACATGCAAAGGACACAATTTATGTTAAATATAACCTACATACCTCGTATCATTATCATTAATAAAATTGTCTAAAACATCTCTTATCCAAATACTAAATAGATCAAATGCATGACAAACATATCCAGAACCTTAAATACACTTTCTATTCATCATATGTCTTATTTGGAATTTTGTGACAAACAAAACATGATGCATACAGCAGAATTCAGAAGAGAAGTTATAAAACCCCGTAATTTTCATCAATGTAAGTTTCCATCTATTAAATTAGAATGCACCGTATTCTCTATCTATTATATATATACTACCTTTTAACAGGGAATTATTTTTTGCTTTATCTCATTATGCAACTAACTAGCATCTCTAAGTAAACGAGCTCCGCATCCCTACCAATGCCATCTATATCTATTTTATATCATGTAAACATCCTAATATGGTCAAGTCTATATCATCAGATACATTTTTTACCAAGTACACTTATACATTTAACGTACCATTTGACAATAGACTTTATCCGTTAACATTTATAATCAAAACCCTAATTATTGCTAAATAGTTTATAACAGATAAAATGAAGTGAAAACCTTCAAGTGTGTACAAGGTGTACAATGCTCAACATTCGAAATATAGTTTCCTTCCTAAGTCAATGTAAAACTCTTTTAAAGTCATATACAATTCAATAATGCAAGAAAACCAAACAAGTTATTTTACCTTCCCTAAACACTTTATTCTTACTACCTCTTTAACCAAAATACAAACACTTAAGCATAAACTTCTAAACCCTAAACCATAAACTCTAAGTCATCTTAAACCCCTAAACCCTAAATAAACCCTAAAACCTTAAATTTACTTAAAACCCTAAACTAAATCATATACCTTAAAACTAAACCCTAGACCTTAATCCTAAACCCGTACCCTTTAATTTTAAACCCGAATCCTAACATTTAACTACTTAAACCCTAAGCCTTACACGATATTCACCCTAAAAATCCTAAACAAGAAACCCCCCCCCCAGGGGGGGCCGCCCCACCCCAAACACCCCCCCCCACCCACCCAAAAAAAAAACAACCTCAGACACCCTTTTCTTTCATTTTTGACCCATTTATACCTAAGCTAGAAACCTAGCACCTCAAGCACATCTATGACCTCACCACCATATCACCAAGGAAGCAACCAAGCACCTCCATCACCACCTTGGCTACCAAGTATTGCATGATCACCTCCTTGTCACCCCATACTAGTCGAACCCTCCCTAAAACCCCCATACCACCTTGCTAAGCTACCTTCCCTAACTCATACCACCCTATAGGCTTCCTATAGTACGCTCCACTAGCCCTTGACCCTTAGCCACCAAGAAAACTTGGTCACCAAGGGTTTATGAGCCTTATATAAGCCGAAACACTCACACCACTTCAAACACACCTCAAAAACACATCACCACTCAAATGGAGTTCTAAATCAGGCCAAGGAAGAAGTAGAAGGTCCCTAAGATCATAATACAAGCCAAGAATCAAGAGAAGGAAGGTCTTGAATCCATATCTAGGCGTACGAATCCAAAAACCCCATTTTAGCTCAAGTAAGCTTATAATCTTGTTCAATAAGCTCATAATCTGTTTTAGAATGTTCATAATACTCTTAAGATCATATATAAACTCTTGTTTGAAGCCTTGAATCCTCAAACCCATGTGTTTTTGACTAAAACCCTAAAAATGACCCGTTTTGATTTTCTAGCTAACGAATCCTTTTTCTAAACTTTTGTTATCTTAGAACATCTTATTTTAGCTTATTATAATAAGCTATAACCTATAAATATCATTTGGAACCCTAAAATAAGTTGCATGGCTTTTAGGACTTGATTTACAAATATTTTCATGCATAGGGGTATATATCGTAACTTTCTAAAATTTATAACTAGAGGGGCTGAAAATGTCATTATTCCAAAGTTATAACTATAAGGACCTATTTTTCCAAGTTCTAAAGTTAAAGGTTTAAATAAATAATTTTAAATATAAAGGACTAAACTTGTACATAGTTTTATAAATCCGAGGTATATATTGCCATTTTTGCAAACTTAAAAATATAAAATATAATATTTTTATATAAATTATAAAAATATATATTAATATTATAAAACTCGATTTTATTAAAACCCTACACATTAATCGTTATTAATCATCGATCGACGCATTATAAAACAATTACGTTATAAAAGAATCGTAATATTATCATCGACCTCACTTTTGAAGAAAACTTTAAAATTTTATCGTATCACGTTACTAGGAGCTTCATGTGAGGATTTCGATTTGGGATAATTTTTGACGAGTTTGCATTAATTTATGATTTAAAGTGTCCTGGCCCTCACACGATTTACTACATGACCATCTGTAATTATGATGGCCCGAACATGATACAATATTTTCATAATTAATAATTCAAAGTTAATACGGTTAAACTTTATAAAGTTTTGAAACAAAAACCATCGACACTAAGACTTTGGCATATTACCCCAGGTTGCGTCAGAAGCCGTTTACTTCACTTGATATACTTTGCCATCAATCAAAATTTACCTATGTTAAGGTGAGTTCATACCGCGCATTTTAATCTTCTAATATTACCATAACCCGCAGGGGGATACATCTATATAACCTGAGCGGTTATACGAGTGTTTTTCCAACTATATGCTATCTTGATATATTATTGCCTAAGTCCTTACTTTTGCCATTAAGACCCTACTATCATGAACCGTTAATTACTTTTCGAAGTAAGCGCGAATGTTGTGAATAGATCTATTTGGGACTGAACTTCCTCCCCCCGTTTGGTGTACTCTAGACTTTCTGGTAAACCAAACGCACGTCATTTAATCACTATGCGGGTGTTTGGCAAAGGGCACCCGTTGGGGAATACTACTTATGATTAATTGAGTATCTTCAAGTCTCGGTGTCTTGAGCTTTAGGGCAATAATACTATTTTTCTATAATAATTGTACTCATGCAATTATTACACTATGGGTGTATAATTGCGTAACCCATTATTGACTTGTATTCAAACGTTTTAAACATTAACCTATGTATTTGTAACTCAACCATTGTGTTACCTTTTTAGCATTTTTATCTCAGGCAATTTGAGCACTTTATGTACTGAGTGGCAACGGACATGAAGATGGATAAACGTTATCATTTTAAACTTATGTTTTCATGTAGATTTTGGACCGTCTGTCTTTGTAAAAACTCTCATAATTAATGAATGATAACTTATCTTTTAAAAATGTCCTCATTTTGAGTCGTTTTCACAATGATGATACTGTTGTACTATGAAATAATACCCCAGATTAGCTTCCGCTGCTATATGTCAAAAATGGGGGTGTTATAGATTGGTATCAAGAGCCAAGGTTATAGAGAACAAGGTTGAAACCTTAACTATAACTACTTTTCTTTTTCCATCCAAGAAAGTCCTTCGTGCCACTACATCTCCCGAATAGTATGTAAAGTACATAACTATTATACTATTATATAAATAACTTATGTTATTTACCACTAGGTTGTTAACAGAGTGATGTCTTCTCCCAGCCACCTACTTCCAATAATTGAGGAACTTTTTCTCTAAATTCTTGACTATATCTCGGCTTCCCCGGACTATGTCCCAGCTTCACCAGAAAAAACTTATTCTAGCTCTTCAAATAACTCATTTGGTTTAGTTCCAATAGCTTCACCAACTCTTTCACTTTTTCATGATGACCCCTATATGAAGGTCATGCATGCATATTATGCTAAAGAATCACCTATTCCACCGCCAACTATTATGCCTCCATCTTCAATGCTATCTCCAATGTTTAATCCTCAAGAATTCTTTCTTCCTGAGGAATTATTGCCACTTAAGAAACGAGGCCATGACCGATCATCCTCCTCTACTTCTGCCCTACCTCAAGAATTTGAGATAGGAGAAAGCTCTCGTAAGACAAGTCTGGAACGTCACGAGCAAATTAAGGAAATTTTGAATCCTAGATGAGCTCTCTCTTGATCGCATTGAGCACATGGAAGACATAATAAAAGGTCTTGAAAAAGGTCGGGTGATCATACAAAGAGATTTTAATAATATGGAAACTAAACTCCAAGAGGCTCGTACTCAAATTTCTAAACTTCAAAGAAAGCAAATAGGAAATAATAGCAAGATTGCTCTGGCTCGCTTCAGGATTACTAATCTAGAACAAATCATCAAAGATATTCAGCAGATAAGGAAAGTCTTCTGGATGCAATCTATGAACACAAGAATAGCCAGAAAGGACCATCAGACTATTAGATTAGATTCTAGCTATAGCTTTTGTTAGAACCTAGCAACGGGATGTGTGGTATAAATAACAACACTTGTCAAATTTTGACTATGTACAATACAAAGGCAAGTTGTTCATGGTATAATATAATGGTGATCCCGTTGTACTTCATTGCTTCATACTCATCATATGTCCTATATTACATCTCCGTCTTCACCATTAGGATCTTCATTACCAGTTAAATTAACTAACTACCATCTCTAGACTATCCTTTTGATAAGTTTATCTCCACAAAGTTAGATATCATTATGAATCATACCGTGACTTCTAGAAAATGAACTAATAAGTCAGATGCTTGTTAGAATTCATATCAAATAAGTATTTATAATTTTGATATCACTATTGTGCCAATGTTTATTTTTGAACTTTAAGCATTTTAAGGAAAGACTTGTGATATCATTCTTATTACGTGTTGTCTTATATTGATAGAATGCCTCCCAAAAGGACATCAACATCTGAAGCACCAGCCATGACTCAGGCTGCCATCAGGAAACTAGTTGCTGACAGTGTTGCCGCAGCTCTGGAAGCACAAGCTACAACAATGGCAAGTACTAACAATCCTAATAGGAACACCGAACCTACTAGAACTCCTGTAGCAAGAAAGGGAAACTATAAAGAGTTCATAAGCTGTCAACCATTCTATTTTAATGGTACAGAAGGAGCAGTTGGCCTTATTCGCTGGTTTGAACGGACTGAATTAGTATTTTCTCGTACCAATTGTGCCGAGGAAAACAAAGTGACATTTGCTACTGGTACCCTGACTGATGACGCCTTATCCTGGTGGAATGCATATGCCCAAC
>BQNB010127701.1:0-19399 GCA_026074375.1 Tanacetum coccineum
TCCTCTTTAACTCTAGATTGAAGATTTTCTCGGGTAAGCTTAAGACCCGTTGGAGTGGACCATTCACTGTAACCCAAGTTTTCCCGTACGGCACCGTCGAGTTATCTCAAAACTCCGGGCCAAACTTCAAAGTGAATGGTCATCTTTTAAAGCACTACTTTGGAGGGGACGTACCACAATTGGTAGTCCCAGATCTCCAGACCTTCCCTAATGTCCAATAAATTTAGGTGACGGGTCAAGCATAGCGACCTTAAACAAGCGCTTCGTGGGAGGCACCCCATGCTTATCTTTCTATCTTCTTTCTTCTAATTGTGTGACGTGAGGAGGTTTGCCTCTTCCATTCCCGTGTTTCGTGTTTGTGTTGTTAATTGTCCAGGATTACCCAGATTGTGAAGAACTCGCGTGCTTATATTTTTATCAAGAGTTTCACTTTCTCAGCTTCATTTTGGGAATCCAGTATCCAAATCTAATCTATTAACGTTTTATCTTTTGGCACACTTCATAAACGGCCTTAGATTTACGTATGGTGTCCCCTTCCCCCCTACTTGTTCAAAACAAAGAGGACGAGTTATAGTTCAGTATGGGGGGGGGGGATTCTTCGATTATTGATTTTTTGTCCCTGCATCTCTGTTGGTTATCACGTAATCCTCGTTTTTATCACGCAATTTAAGTCAAAAAAAAAAATAAATTTTTCCAAAAATAAAATAATTGTCTTTGTCACAGATTCGACTTTCCCTAATGGGTAGAATGAGAATACATTTTGACTCGAGTTCTGTGGTTGTTGAGTCGGTTAGCAAAGTGAGCCCTTTGCTAGTATCCTCAACTTACGCTCTAATAGTCTAAAGCTACTTCACGAATTCTGTAAGGTGAATAACAAGAAGTGATAGAAGTAAATATAAGTGTTATGAGCTAAGCAAGATTCTTTCAAAGCTTATATGAGTGTAACTTGGCTTTTTCTCCCATTAGGCTTTAATCGCCTAATCATACGTGGCTCTTTTTTGTTTTTCTTCAATCAAATAGTCAATACGCGATGTTTTTAGAAAATCATGCATCAAACTTTTTGTACAATACTGAGGATTCGTTAAAAGCGAGTTTTCTGTTCTTATTATAAACCCAATTGCAAAGACGATAAAACGTGTACATTCCAGCAGGAGCATGAATCGAACATATGATAGCAATGAATGCATGAATATATTGACAACAACTATACTAAAGAAGCATATATTTGATATACAATAAACGCAAGTAAAAGATGTGTTCTCGTAGATATCCCAACCTGCTGAAAATACCATGAAGTGATGGGGGGTTCAAACTAAGAACATCTTTACTTTCTAGGGATTTGATTGTGTTGTGGATATCTCACCTAAAGTGAACGGGGTCATAGGTGAGAGGTCTTCAACACTAAGACACCTATCCTTAGCCATTTTAGGAAGAAGGTGTTGATGTGATTTCCCACTACGCTAGCAACGGGTTTAGTTGGGGTTTATATATCAAACTAAAGAACCACCGTCGTTGGTTGTGATATCCTAACTAGGAGCCGAGGCTAAGGTAGGTGTGTTCAAACAGGCAACGCATGTCCTAGCTCTTCATAAGAACTTATGTTATAATGATGAAGATGTTGTAGACAGTTCTTCACATTATAAAAATTTCGTTACTTTAAAATCAAGTTACAGGGTCCTAATAATTGTTAGCTTTGACTTGGATTCATCTTGAATATACGACTATGAAAATAAGTTGAGATCTAATGGTGAGTTGACATAAGTAACACACATTTAAATCATATATCCATTTGGGAGTTAAAAGTTCACAAGTCATAAGTATGAGCGCTTTAAATTTAGACTTAATTGGCAAATGAACTTGAGTTTAATTTGCTTGGATTGGATCTAGTGAAAAATCGGGACGAAACAAAGGGGGGAGAAATTTACTCCTTCCAGGCATCCAAGTAATATTATGACAACATGTATGACGCTTCTCCATACTAGCTAATGGAATCCCAGTGTTTATAGGCATGTCAAGAAAAAAGGAAAATACAAAAATACACTAGGGAATAGTTAGCTATACAGTATAAAGAAAATGGTGAAAACAAGACTTGCTCGAAGCTGTTGATTTAGATTCTCTAAGTACCCCTTGACGTAACACTATGCTACTTATTTCAAAGTAATAGTTTGAGGGGGTTCGAGATTCTTAGTCATCTTGAGTGTTTTACTCATAACCATTTCGTGAGGACACGGTCAATACCTTACTAATGTGTCGGGGATATGTGGTAATACTACAATTACACATACCATTTTCCATTAACAACGGACTTAAAAACTAAAAACATACCAAAGATACATTGATTGTATGTTTTTGCATTTGAATTGTGCAGGAACGGATATTCAAAAAGAAAGCCAAAAACGACCAAACCTACGTCGGTTAAGCTTATGCTTTTCCCATTTTCCCTCAAGGGAGCAGCCCGGATTTGGCTTGAAAAAGAGCCCCCTCGATCGATTCTTACATGGGATGATCTTGTGTCGAAATTCATTAACAAAATCTTCCCTCCCTCTAAAACGACAAATCTCATAAATGAAATCACGAGATTTCAGCAAAAATTTGATGAGACGTTTTATGAGGTGATATTTGCTTAATTGTACATATAATTACCCGGGATTTTGCCTAATAAAAGCCATTAAAATGCCAAAAGAATAGAAAATGTGTGCTTTTGTGTCCAATTGTGCAGGAAAGGATTGAAAAGACAAAAAGAAGCAAAAACAGTCAAAAACCGACAAGAAACGGGAAAAAGACAAAGAGACAAGAGCAAGAGTGAGAAATCAGCCAGAAATCAAAGCCGGATCAGTCTGACACAGCAGGAAAGACAGTCAAAGAAAGAAACAATGAAGTCAAGAGCCAAAATAAAGTAAAAAGGACCATTAGTGACAAGTGTGCAAAGTTTCAAGGGCTTATTTGGAAGATTAAAGATCAAAGGACCAAATTTGCAAAAGAAGAAAAGTTGATTTATTAAAGAAGAAAGAAAGAAAGGAACCACAAGGGCTGATCTTGCCAATTTCAAACCTTCTTTATAACTACACTTGGGCGGGGTGAATCACAAGGACTCAAAGTGCCAACATCTCAAACTTTCAAACAAACCACGCGGTTTGTTATAACCGCCCAACAACCCAAAACAGAATTTCCCGCCAAATCTTTACACAACCCAACTTCGAAATCTACCACTCCCCGCTCCTCTATAAGACCCAAATTCGTTCATAAACCTTGCTCCAATCCCAAACAACCACGTGTAAACATCTCATTGGCCAGGACACCTCATTGATCTCATCCAACGGCCACAATCAAATTAAAATGATCAACGATCGAGATTTAAAGGAAGCTTCATGAAACTCTTCTCTCTTCTTCACCTCTCCTCTATAAATAGAGTGTTAGGACTCACATTTTTCGGTTGTTTTTTTAGTTTTAAATTTTCAGTTTATATTTCTTCCAATTTCAAGCATTTTTTTACATATTTTTGTAATCCAGCTTTAATCAAATGGTATCTGTTGTTTATAGCTTGTACTCAATCCTTTTAAGTAATATCACTTTAGTTTACACGTTTCCTTATACTTAATTTTCAATTTTAAAGAAATTTCACTCAATAAGCTCTTAATAAGCTCATGAGAGCTTATTTCTTCTCATAAGCTCAAGTTTAGTTTAAAGTCTGTTTTTAGACATTCTTATATTCATAGTTATCAATTTGAATCAAAAGTATGATTACTCAAGGAGATTTGAGTTCATTTTGGTAGATTCAAGGATCAATAAGCATTTAACAGCTTATTAAGCTTGTTGCTTATGGTTTAGAGGCAAGGTGCCATTAGGAACAAGCTCCTTTAAGCCACTCACTCTACTAGAGTGGCTTATTTGCTGAGACAACTCCATTTCAGGTTTTTATTGTCTCAAATTCAAATTAGCAATTTTTAGCTTATTACAAATTTCGTTCTCTATTGAATTTTAATGTCTATTACCGTTTCATTTAGTTAAGTCAGTTTATAATATTGTTAGTTTAAAGCTAGTTTAGTTTAAAACCAAGCTTGAATGTACTTTTTCAATTTCTGTCATAAGTGAGTAGTATAAGCTTAGGAGATAAACTTGCTTATTTTTCCTAATAAGCTGTAGTTTTAAGTGTTTAATTAGTTTAAGTAGGTCAAATTTAGTGTGAGTAGGTAAAAGGTTTGGGCTTAATTAGTTTTCAAACCAGCTTTTAAGCTCATATAGTTTTTGACAGTTTCATTAAGGAGTGTTTGGTTAAAGCTCAATTTGACTTTTAAAATCAACCTTACTTTGTCAAAGCCTTTCAATTAGTTGAGTTAGGTTATAATATAAGTTTTTAAACAGCTTTTTAAAGTTAGGTTTTAGAATATAAAAGTGTAGAGTTTAAAAAGTTTCATTTTACACCAGGGGAAGTTTGCAGTTTAGTAACTTTAGAATTTAGGTTTTTCCTTAGCATTTAAGTTTCAAACTTAGTTAACTCATATATAGATGCATTTAGTAACCTGTTAGAATTATCATATTAAAGTGTAGATTACATTTGATCCTAATGCCAAATGCATCAGCATCTCTTCATATCAGCAGAATGTAGACTTAGTGTATTTCATTTTTGAATTCTCATGTCCAGTTGAAAATTTGAAAAATCTTTTATCTAGGTCAGTATTCTAAACATAGGTTAGTATATTTCCAAGGTGTTAGCTTTTGAAGTTTAGAAGATAAGCAGTTCAGCTTATTGGAAATAGCTTGTTTCAGTTTAAGCACAAACTTGCACATTTTTCAGAATATATTTTCTTGTAATTTGTTAAAGTTGATTACTTTTAGTTTTGACATCTCAGTACATACCTTAAGCAGCAATTTAATAAGCATCTTTTAGTTTCAGCTTTCATCAAGTATTAAGCTCAAAATAAGCAAAAATCCAAAAAGTTAGTCAAACAAGCACTTTCTGTGACAGAATCTAAGTGCTTAATTTTCTAGCTTATTCCTTTGTTAAAAGTTAGAATTGCTTTTGTTAAAGTTGTTAGAAATAAGCTGTTTTACAACTTTTTAGTTTTGAGTTTTGTCTGAAAAGCACTTTTCAATAAGCCAAAATAAGCCTAAATCGTAGGGTCTGTTTTGTATTTGTCTAATAGTTCAAGGGCACCCGTTTCTATTATAGTGTAAATTTTTCCTAGTTACCCCGCCTACCCTTTAGTTTCTTTTCTGTCAATATCTACCCTGTCTTTCTTAATATCAATAAGAAAAAAAATACATTAAAGAAAAATAAAAATGAGCACAAAAAAAAAATAAAAAAAAATAGTAAAAGGTTTTAAAAAATTTAAAAAAAAAAAAAAAACAATAAATATAGACTAACAAAACTGAGGCAAGGTCGGCTTTCGATGTTAGGAGGCACCACCCAAAAAACCATCTTTTTGCACTGACTTGGTACAATTTGAGTCGGCAAGGGCCCTCGAATCCATCGGACCTAATGCATGAACAAGGCCACGATCTCATGATCCCATCCGCAAAATGCCAAAACACAGGTCACCAGCTCCGCCAAGAAAAAAAAAAACAAGGCATAGGGTTCCATCCGCAGCAGTGGTTCCAACTTTTGTTCTCTACTTGCTACTGGAAATAGCATTTTTAACCAACATTCCCCCTACGTCTTCACTCATTAATGTCTCAGTTTTGCGCATCGGTCTGTGCATTCAAATCTGTTATGGGAGAGATCCAAGCTAATAGTCATGACTGAGGCTCGAACTCTTAACGGTGGTTCTTGTTCTTTCCTGCTCAAAGCATTAGCAACAACATTTGCTTTCCCAAAGTGATAACGAATATCTCAATCGTAATCACTTAGCAACTCTAACCATCGGCGTTGCCCCATGTTCAACTCTTTATATGATCTAAAATGTATGTAAACACTTGTGATCGGTGAACACCGTACACTAAGTTCCAAATACAAACGTCTCCAGAGTCTAGAGAGCGAACAAGGACCACTGCACCAAGTTCTAAATCATGAGTCGTATAGTTCTTCTCATGAATTTCTAACTGGCGTGATGCATAAGAAATCACCTTTTCTCTTAGTATCAACACAGCGCCCAAACCCTTTTTTTGAAGTGTCGCAGTATGCGATGAAATCTTCGCTTCCTTCAGGTAATGTAAGGATTGGTACACTGCATAACTTCTGCTTCAACAGTTGAAAAGCTGCTTCTTGTTTATCGCCCCAAACAAACTTGACTTTCTTCTGAGTAAGCTTAGTCATTGGTTTGGCGATCTTGAAACCCTTCAATGAATCTTTCGATAAGACACACAGCAAGACCTAAAAAATGATGAATCTCCGTTGTGACTTATGGATATGTCTAATCTTTAATAGTTCCATCTTGGCGATCCACAGAACAAAATCACATAAAATCAGACAACATGTATAAAACAAACGATAATAGGCAACAAAGAAAATAAACTTTGACTTATGGAATTAAATAGTAAAATAGAAAGAAAATTTTCATTTTTTATTTTCTTTGATTTAATTTGTTTTTAAAATTGAATTTTTTTATTATTGAATTAATTCCATTTATTTTTATATTTGTTTTAATTCCTTCACTATCGATCCTATGACCGAGGAACAGTACTTTGGAAATCCAAAATTCACATTTGGAAAACTTAGCATACAACTCTTCCTTCTTAAGAAATTCTAAGATTTGCTTAAGGTGTTCTTCGTGTTCTTGCTTGTTCTTCGAGTATATCAGAATATCGTCAATAAAGACAATCACGAATTTATCAGATATGGTTTACACACTCGATTCATAAGGTCCATGAATACGGCAGGTGCGTTTGTCAAACCAAACGGGCAAACTGAAATATTTGTACTGGCCATAATGAGTTCTGAAGGCAGTCCTTAGAATGTCTTCTTCTCGAACCCTCAATTGGTGATAACCTGACCTTAGGTCGATCTTCGAGTAGACACTCGACCCTTGAAGCTGATCAAATAAATCATCAATTCTGGGGAGTGGATAACGGTTCTTCAACGTCAGTTTGTTTAATTCCTGATAATCAATGCACATCCGAAATGATCCATCCTTCTTCTTGACAAACAAGACCAGAGCTCCCCAAGGTGAGGAACTGGGTCTTATAAAGCCTTTGTCGGATAGCTCTTTCAGTTGCTCAGATAACTCTTTCATTTCGGAGGGCGCCAATCGATAAGGTGCCCGTGCTACTGGTGCAGCAACAGGTACCAAATCAATTTGAAACTCTGCAAGTCCTCAGGAAGTACTTCAGGAAAGTCTCGAACTATTGGTACGCCCTTAAGTCGCTTCTTCTCTGACTTGTCTTTAACCTCCTTTGCAGTGACATGTGCCAAAAAGGTAGGAAATCCTTTTTGCATGTACTTCTATCTGCGTTTGCGAGCCACGAAATGATATTTAATCGGTTCGCATTTCCCGGGTTACTCCGTCACCATGTAAGATTAATGGTTTCATTTCCTCAAGGGAATGTGGACAATCTTCTCGGGCACACACAATGACCGCTGGTTACTAAATCGACAACCAATCCATACCGATTATACATCGGATGAAACTCCAAGGTTGTCTACCGGGTATAAGTGAGGGATGGGAGTGGAATGGGGATGGAATTGGCGGTGTAGGGGCGATTCTCTAATGGCGAGCGAGATCTTCGATAGCGAAATTTGTCTAGGAGCGACTAGTAATGTTCTTGTCTTCTCAGCTTAGGAATATGGTGTAAGATGATGCCACACTGTTATTAATTAAGAACAGAAGTGAAGGTCTGCTTATTGATAGGGTTACTAATTTGATTTCAAAGTAAACGCGTTCTAAGAAAACGCATCACATAACATGATATAAGTAGAAAAAATTGTTTCTGTAACAATAGGTTTTTAAGATTGACTACTCTCAGCACGGCATGGTAACTCCAAATTATACATAGTTGATCAGTCCATGTAAAATTGAGGACTAACGGCATTGCTCATTTTCGTCAAAATAGCGTTATAGAATTTACATGATATTCGTGTAGATAGTTTCTAAAGTAATTAAGTGACCTAAGATAAAGCTGACGAACATGTCTACATAATAACCGATAATTGGATAGATAATTCGAAATCATTCGTACAACTGAAATTTTAGGGAGATACAACGAGAACTCCTAAGAAGATAAAGTCAAAGATAGTTTCAACTTAGGATTTGCTAGGCAAAGCGAGACAACTTTCTCTGGTGGTGGTGATGATGAAGGTAGTGCAGCAGAAAACTCGGTAATGCCTGCCTTAGTAGATGGTGATCGTGGAGTATGGTGTTAAATAGACATCCATACTATACGGGATTTGGTCTCAAAAGACAAGATGATATGGTGTGGAGAGGTGGGTGATGTAGAAGTAGACTCATCAATCTCAAATGCCTCTGTATTCTCAGCTTGAGGGGACAGGATCCATTCTATATGTACAGTAGAAGGGTGCGCCGAAGCTATGGAGGCTTCGCTCTCCTCCTCGTGCCTCTAGCTCATCCTTTTTAAACAATCATTCATCATCGTTGTCATCATCAAAGACTCATTATCCATAATTGTGCCATCCGTCGGCAGGATGGTCAGCAGGATCCTCCTCAGGGTCCTCCTTATCCTCTTCCGGATTGAAGTCAACAATGTAGCCTGGTGATAGGGCTGTAGGTGAGGCATCAGCAGATAGAGGCTGATCCTTCATTGGTCCCTCTAGCTCCTTATCAGAAGCTTACTGGAATCTCTATGGCTCGGAATTAATATAAACAAACGTGTAGGTAACCGTCGATAATGAGAACATAACTGCTTGCAACGAGCAAAGCTTAACTTATATAAATATATTATATAAATGAGACCATTGTATAACTCACAATGTCTAAAATATTCCGGTATTTATATAATAATTCTTATATAAATAAGCGTACGATATACGCGAAAGGAATGCAAGCATATATATATTATATATATGTATGCCACGTAAGCACTTAATGCAGCACGTAACGTAAGCACATAAGCAAGTAGCGTGTATGCACTTTGAAAATGTTTGTTGTGATGCAATGTTTGTGAAAACGACTATAGTCTAGGGTAAAATATGCAACCTAGTTCTCTATAGCCAGTGCTCTGATACCAATCTGTAACACCCCCAAAAATACAACAATGCAGCGGAATACCACATGGGGTGCTACTTCATAATACACAGCGCTAGATACAAGAGAACGACCTCTAAATGTGTCGTTTGTAAAACAATCTCGTTGATTTAATCAAAATCTTGAATTTAATATACATTTGTCCCATAATTGCATCACAATGAAAAGCTTGAATGTATAGACTCCAATGCACTTCAAGAAATCCGAGCATATAATTTCCCTGAGAAAAACATGCTTAAAAAGGTCAACATAAAGTTGGTGAGTTCATAGATTAGTTTAAATATGAATGTAATCCACTGTATCATCACAGTACCATGTAAAAATCCCAAAGATTTTATAAAGAATGCACGACACATTTTATGTCACCCAAAAGTACCAATCTTATCCCAAAGATTTTTATAAAGAATGCATGACAAATTTAATGTCACCAAAAGTGTATCCCTGGCACCCCGTGCCTATTGATTTCCTGAAAATAATATATACAAGGTAGGACCGCAAGACTTTTTAGTGATAATGCAACACATGCAGATCTCACAAAACTAGATTACATTTACACTAAGCTCATGACACTGAAGCTCGACGATCTTTCTTGCAATTAAACTATATATTGCAATTTCTGCCCGAATAGATGTTCAACCCGAAAACATCCCCAAATTCGACATGCTATAACGTTCATTCTCGGTGATAGCTAGTCACCCGAACGGGGAGGTCGTTTCCCGAATAGATCTATTAAATAACATTCGCGCTCACATAGTGTAATTCCCAACTACATCTATGCAATTGACAGTTCATGACATGGGACTTAATTGGGTTAACGCTACTTAGGCAAACATGTAATCAATACTTGCGTCCAATTTATAAAACAAAGCATGTTGTGTCCATTTATAAAACGATGCATATTGCTAATATGTAGTAAAAACCAATTTGTAAACAATCATGTAAATGCATTTGTAAACAAGCATGTTCTCACCCCAAATATATGTAAAACGAGTAAAACATGGGGCTATAAACTCACAAAATCCTTTAAAAACAATCACATTGTTATAAGATAACCAAGTATAAGGATTTGTAGACAAGCATGTATCCCCCTCGCGGGTTATAAAACATTCAAAAGATTGAAAAGCGAGGCTATGAACTCACATTGATTAAAGACCACGATCAATTAATCCAATTAAATCACAACTGAATCTGCAACGATCTCGACTACGACCTATAATTATGTCGTTCGATTATAATACACGTATTAAATACGATCAACGATGCGTACATCGTTACCACGAAATCATACATATTTTTATATGTATGCAGTCATATATACATGTGATGAGAAAACCACTTGCGCGTCTTTAAACCTTAACCCTGAGTATATTTTATGTATATATACTATTTCCGTCCAATCCTAACTTATCTCAATTTCTAAAGCTGATAAGCCTCGCGGCAAAGTAAAACGTCATTACGAACAACTTTCGTGTTTCGCCGGAAGGCTGAAACGGGCTCGAAAGTGCTCGAATCGTTTAATTAATAGATATGTCAGATTTAATATATTAAAAATAACTTATTTTCTATTAAAGTGTATATTCCGATTTCGATCCAGTTTCTTCGTTATTTGAACTTAAAAGTCCCGTTTTATATCAAAACATCCGTATAATTATAATTTGTTATATTTTGTAAATCAAAATATAATTTATCAACATCTCGATTCCCGAATCTTATGTTTCGATTTTTGATATTTATTATTCGGTATAAAAGGTGTAAATGTCCATTTTTGGTCCAACTCTCGTCTCAGATATATCCAATATCACTTATACATTAATATCAGTCTCGTTTCAATATTCATATCGTATTTTACTTAGACCGCGCAATTTAATATTTTTCATCACATTATATATATCAATTAAATGAAACAATTTAATATATTTTCGCGTTAACTTAAACTCACTTTATTTCGATGACAACACACTCAAACGCGACGCACCCCGGCTGTTTTCGCAGCCAACCCAACAGCCCCCCGGCTGTTAAACCAAACAAACCAAACACGCCCTTTTCTCGGCTGTTTCCCAGCTGTCCCCGCAGCTAAACTCACGCACCCGACCCGGACAGCCAAACGCACCCTTGTGCGTGGCTGTTAAGCCAAACGCACCCTTAGGCTATTTTGACAGCCAAACGCACCCTTGTGCGTTTCTGTCTAAACCAAACACACCCCTTTTGTGTTATAACCCTACACAAACACGCCCTCTGCGGCTGTTTTGAACACAAAACCAACGCACCCTTTACCGGCTGAAAACATAACCAAACACATCCACAACCTCGACGCACCCCGGCTGTCCCAAACAAACGCGCCCTTCCCGGGGCGAACACCAACCGACGCACCCCTTGGTGCGAAATGAAACCAAACGCAGCCTTGTGGCTGCTGACCCGGACCCAAACGCACCCTATGAGGTGAAGATATAAACCAACCGAGCCCTACCTTGGCTGCCAACCCGCAACCCGACGCACACCCCACCCTCCCCCGGCTGTGACCCCCACCTCGACACCCTCGTGGTGAAGTTATACCACCGAAACAAACAAACATCCCTTTACTATAAACCCCAAATCCAAACCCCGAACGCACACTCCCCCCCTCTCCCCGGCTGTTAATGACAGCCTACTCGACAACCCATCGCACCCTTTTTCTTTTGTAACAACCCAACTCAAACCAAACGGACCCATTTCTGTTGCAAACCAAACCCGATGCCCCTTGGTTGTTATAACCATAACCCGAACCAAACCCGACTCATTCCCGCTGTCCCGACCCAACTCACAAACAAACACCCCTAGCTGTTAACCCTCAACCCGACCACCCCGGCTGTTGGACAGCCATGACGACACCCCTTCGTTGGTGGTGTTTTACCACGAAACCAAACACGCCCTTGGTGGGATTTCTGTCAACCGAACGCACCCCATGTGCGTTGAGACTGCACAGCCAAACGCGCCCCTTGTATTTATTACAGCCAAACGCGTCCCCGGGTACTATACACCCTGACTCGACGCACCCACTCGGGGCTTATACTTAGCCGGACAAATACACCCCTTTTTGGGTGGTTTCGGTAGGGATGGAGAGGTGATGATGATAATAATGATGGTGTGGTTGGTGTTATAAGGCGTCGGTGGTTGAGTGGTGGTGGTGGAGAAACGCGAGTGGAGGCGAGTGTATATGGGGATCGGGTAGATCGGCCCACGAGGAGCCTTTTTGGTCTTCGCCGGAAAATGCCCGCCGGAAAAGTTTTCCGGCGGCGGCGCTACAGTGGCCGGCGGTGGGGTGGGTCTCGCCGGAGGAGATGAGTGGAGAGGGAGAGAGTGTATTAATTGTGTGTGTGTGTAAAGGTGAGATGGAAATGAAAAATATGTTATAAGTTTTATATATATATTAATTTAAAATGAAAAGTTATAATAGTTGGGGGGTTAAAAGTGTAACATTTTTATTATACTTTTATAAATATCGGTTCGGGACTCATTTGAGCGACTTAACGAACGATTTAAATCTCGAAACTTGCGCCATTGTTTTTATAATCATTTTTCTGATAAAAACGAGTATTTATTTGATAATATTTCATAACATTTAATAAAATATTTGTTATTCATTTTGTGAACCGGTTTCGCTCCGTCTGAAATAAAAATGGATTTCAACTCGAATAGTCGCGTTTTAAAAAAAAAACGCTTTTAATTAAAAATGATGAATAATTTATTTAATATTTTTATTAAATAAATACTGATAACTAAAAACAAATTTAATTGTTTTTGTGTGTCCGCGTTGTATATTGTTCGAATAATGTTTGCGGTGCTGTTTTAGCCCTTTTCGGCTCGTTTCCAGGTCTCGGGCAAAACTAAAAAGTTGTCAGGAATGTCATTCCACCATCGAGTTGCTTTTTTTTTGTGTCCGAGTCGTGAAAAAACGTGATTTAGATGATCGTTCTTATAAGTCAAGCCAGACCCTAAAAAGTCAAAGATTGACATCGTCAATCTAAATTCGAAAATTCTCGGATGTTACAGAAACATCCTTCCATCACCTATAAATCACTTTATTTTCATTAGAGGTGATGCACTTGTAACAAAACTTCTTCCATTTTCACTCTCTATTATATTATTTAAATAGGTTGCATCTGACGATTTGCGTGACGCATTATTTGTGATATACTTGATATTCGCTCACTCAAGGTGAGTTCATAGCCCCACGTTTTACATGATTTGTTTTATAAGTTTTTGGGGTGAGAAACATGCACTGTTTTATAATTGGACACAAGTGGATAAGTTTTACATTATGATTACGTGTTGCCTAAGTAGCGATAACCCTAGTTGAGCCCATTATCATGAACTGTCAGTTACTGGATTGTGAGCGCGAATGTTATGAATAGATCTATTGGGATTGACATCCCCGTTCGGGTGATTAGCTATCACTGGGCAAACGAACGTATACCATGTCGAACATAGGATGTTGCGGGTTAGAACATCATCACGGGCAATGTAGGCCATTTATATGGTATTCATTTATGTCGAGCTTCAGTGTCATGAGCTTAGGGCAACGTAATTACATTTATATGATGTCTGCATCTGTTGCATTATCATACACTTGGGAAATCTTGTGGTCCTATAATATACGATTTATCAAACCTATGAATTCACCAACATTATTGTTGACGTTTTAAAGCAATGTTTTTCAGGAGGTCAATAAGCACGAGGTGCAAGGGATACATTGGTGGTTTTGATTTGGATATCATGCATTAAAGATTTTATCGCATTACATTTTGTATATCTGTTATGGGCAAGAAATCTTTGTATTTTGTACAAGTGAACAAGTGAAGCTTCGGGCTTATGTAACAAATACTTTGTTAAATCCAATGTATCGGTTTTAAATAACTTTTTGGTCATTCTATATATATCTTGTGTTGTTGATCATTAAAGTAACATGCCCCGGACCCTTATTCCGCTGCGACCCAATTTGGGGGTGTTACATCTAACCTAGTGGTTAATGCCTTTTTCTCAGCCTTTCGTATATTTCTGCACACTGAAATTCGTCATTAGGGTTCGGTATTTATAGCCTCTGGAATTAAGTTGATACGCAAAAAAATAGCCGAAAGTAACCATAAATAGTCAACACTTATAGGAATTACTATTATATATAGATGGCGGTGATCCCGAAGATGAGCGTAAGAATTTGAGAGGAGAGTAGCTCATATATGTACGAGTATCCATATATAATACTAGTATTGACGTTCGAGGGAGAAAATAAGAAAACAGGAAGTACGCGATAATCGGAATGGTCAGCGTATATATAACCGACCGATATAAAGAAAATAATATGACGTCATAAGATAGACGTATAAGAGCAAAATAATAACCAAGAATTATATTTTCATTATTAATATAATAGAAATAAGAATGCAAAAGGGAGCATATAAGTTACTTGGGAGCAAATACGCGTGGATATCGGATAATGGTGAAGGACTCTTAAAAATTTTTGAAAAACGGTTATAGTCTAAGGTTTTGAAAACGACCTAGTTCGCTATAACGAGTGCTCTGATACCAATCTGTAACACCCCCAAAATCACAACAACGCAGCGGAATACCACTTGGGGTGCTACTTCATAGTTCATACACACAAGTTACAGAAAACGACCTTAAAAGAGACGTTTAATAAAATGTCACATTCGATTTAAATAAATCAGAGTAATTTCAGGTCCCAATAATTTCATTTTAACAAAAGTTACAAGAGTTTAAACATGACTCCTTTGTATATTTTAATAATAAATGGTTGTCGAATGTGAAGAAAAACCAAGTCTTTAAAGTTTTGATATCCGCGCGACTCGAGTGCTCCCAATGCTCAGCTAGCAATATAATAACCTGAGAAAATACATGCAAAAACGTCAACAATAATGTTGGTGAATTCATAGGTTTAAGTAAAAGCAGTATTGAAATAATTCAAGTAAATATTTCAGTAAGAAAAGCAGCGCTACAACATTTCAAAGTATTATTTCCAAAATCCAAGTAGTGATTCAATAAATCAAGTAATATTCAATAGTGGACCACAAGGTTTAGGATCAGCCGCCGACAGTATTTCGTAGTATCATTCAACATTACCACATGGAGCTCATGACACCGAAACCTTGACAATAACGCATATCAAATGCAAATACAGTTGCCCCAGTACTAGGTATTATTGCCTCATACCTACGATTCTCAATACAAATCGCCCGTTAAAAAGGTGCTCGAAAGAATTCGATTCAGACCTCGGACGGGGTTGTCAAACCCAATAGATCTATTAAATGTACTAGCGTTCACCCCTACAGGGCAATTAACGGTTCATGAAATTAGGGACTTTGGCAATAGCGACTCATGCAGATAATTTCATAATCGGGTCAGGCATACCCTTCAAGCACTTGTGTTCCATTAGTAAAACAAATAATGTCTTCAAAACTCACGGTTTTGTAAATAGATAATCAATGATCTCAATCATGTAGTAAGCAAATCAAGCTTTAATAAATTTATGAGTAAACAACCATGTATCAAACATGTATTAGAAATCATGTGGTAGGCAAGTAAAAGCTTTAATAAAAACATTCATGTAGCGCTCATGTAGTAGAAATCAATAAGTTTACTAGTAAAACGAGCATGTATTCTCACCCCGAAAATAGTTATGAAAACCATTAAAAGAGAAAAGGTGGGGCTATGAACTCACCGTAAGTGGATGATCGAAGAGAAACCAACAATGAGAAGATGACTCCAAATATTAGTCGAGACCTATAAAGCAAGTCGCGACTTAGAATGATACATCATATCATTATAATAGAATAGTTATATAATACTAGTTAATAAAATCCGAAACAAGGAACAATATTGCACCGAGATTAAACCAAAGTGTTTTTAAGATGTCAATTGATGTCTAAGCTAGGGACAAACTAAAATAAACCTCTACTAACTCTCGCCCCTTAATTCCTATCTCAATTGAATGTGGTCATACTTTTCATTTTTTTAATCCTAGACGTAAAAGTCAATTTTCTGATTTTAGTCATTTTGAAGAGAGCATAAATCCTAAACCATAAATGATATAGACATGAGGATTTCACCCATAGAAAGACCTTGAAGTCTACTTTCCAGAACATCAAGCCTCATATTCCAATTGTTTACCAATTTTTTTGAAAAAGACAATTTACTATCGCTAACTCAAAACAGAAAACTTCCTTTTGCAGAATTTACCCATGATCACCAGACCATATCTCTCATTCTATAAATGATATAAAGGTAAGGTTTTCACCCCTGGAAAACCACAAGAATCTAGTTTTCAAAACACTAAGCTAATCATTCAACTCCTTTACCAATCAACGGGAATTTAACTTTTACTAACCAAAGGTCAAACCAGATTATTAACTGAATTTCTTAGTTTTACCGTTTTAGTCATAAATCCTAAACTAAAATAGCAATGAGTGTGAGGAAAAATGCTGGAGCTTCTATAAGATGTCTAGCATTGACCCAAGCTTTAAAACCTAAACTTTTATTTCAAAAACCCTGACATTAACATGCTTTCTAATCAAAGGTCCAGAATTGACCCATGTTCGTATTTTGACCATAACTCCCTCTTACGTAGGAATTGGTTGAGCATCCAAATATATCATGATGACAAGACCTATATCTATTCACCCAAAAAATTATCTCACAGTATCCAGGCTAAAATGTTGGAGAACAAGCTCCATTTACCTGCAGTCCCAAAATAGCCCGCAAAATCCTATTCTAAATCAACCAATAACACATCTAAATCTTCAATTGAGCACTCACAAGGCCAAGATACTTCAATGCAATCTATCCCATAACCATATACCTCACATACACTAACTTACCAAGATCAATTGAAAAAATTTACTTGTATATCATATATGTACGAGTGTCCATATATATAACTAGTATTGACGTTCGAGGGAGAAAATAAGAAAACAAGAAGTATGCGATAATCAGAATGGTCAGCGTATATATAACCGACCGATATAAAGAAAATAATATGACGTCATAAGATAGACATATGAAAGCAAAATAATAACCTAGCATTATATATTCATTATTAATATAATAGCAACAAGGATGCAAAAGGGAGCATATAAGTTACCTGGGAGCAAGCACGCGTGAATATTGGACAATGGTGAAGGACTCTTAAAATTAAAAAAAAAAACAGTTATAGGCTAGGGTTTTGAAAGCGACCTAGTTCGCTATAACGAGTGCTTTGATACCAATCTGTAACACCCCTAAAATCACAACAATGCAGCGGAATACCACTTGGGGTGTTACTTCATAGTTCATACACACAAGTTACAGAAAACGACCTCAAAAGAGACGTTTATTAAAATATCACATTCGGTTTAAATAAATCAGAGTAAATTTAGGTCCCAATAATTTCTTTTTTACAAAAGTTACAAGAGTTCAAACATGATTCAATGTATATTTTAAAGATAAATGATTATCGAATGTGAAGAAAACCGAGTCCTTTAAGTTTTGATATCCGCGCATCCAAATGCTCCCAATGCTTAGCTAACAATATAATAACCTGTGAAAATACATGCAAAAACATCAACAATAATGTTGGTGAATTCTTAGGTTTAAGTAAAAGCAGTATTAAAATAGTTTAAGAAATATTTCTGTAAGAAGAGTAGCGTTACAACATTTAAAAGTATTGTTTTCGAAATCCAAGTAATGTTTCAATAAATCAAGTAATGTTCAATAGTAGACCACAAGGTTTAAGATCAGCCAACGACAATATTACAAAGTATAATTCAACATTACCGCATTGAGATCATGACACCGAAACCTTGACGGTAATGCATATCTTATGCATTCTTGTTTGCCCCTAAACTAGGTATTCTCAATACAAATTGTCCGTTGATAGGTGGGATGCTCAAAAGGATTTGATTCATACCCCCGGATAGGGTTGTCAACCCAATAGATCTATTAATTGTACTAGCGTTCACCCTTATAGGGCAATTGACGGTTTATGAATTTAGGGACTTTGGCAATAGCGACTCATGCAGATAATTTCATAATCGGGTCAGGCATACCCTTCAAGCACTTGTGTTCCATTTAAAGCAAGTAGTATGTTTAAAACTCACGGTTTTGTAAATAGATAATCAATGATATCAAATCAAGTAATAAGCAAATTAAGATTTAATAAGGTTGTAAGTAAACCACCATGTATCACACATTTATTAGAAGTCATGTAGTAAGCGAATAAAAGCTTTAGCAAAAACTAATCATGTAACGCTTATGTAGTAGAAATCAATAAGTTTACTAGTGAAACAAGCATGTATTCTCACCTCGAAAATAGTTATGAAAACCATTAAAGAAGAAAAGAAGGGGCTATGAACTCACAGTGGATAGAAGTAGTCGGGCAAGAATCAAATAAAGAGAATAAGCACCAACGAATCAACCACGACCAAAAAATAAGTGGCGCGTATTTAAAATTTACGCTTATAATAAAATGTAACGTAATACGAGTAAATAGATACATGTTTATATATATCGGCATGTAGTAATATCCTATGCTTAAGAATCCATAAATGAGAATCACTAAAATGCTACACTTACATTTTCTGAAATTTGATGTTTTTAACTAGAGGATCATCATACTTAAAGGAATGCTAAATGGTCGAACTAGACGATCTCCCTCCATATTAAGTTACCCTTATATGCTATGTAACTACCATAGTTCACCCATAAACCATAGCCCTAGTAATCTTATTAAGAAAGACACATCAATGACACTTGTTCTAAAACAGGGTCTGCTGGAGTTTGTAAAAGTTTGGCACCATCTGACCTATCTAAACCTTACAGAAAATTCTGGAAAAATTCAAGGAAGTCATACATATTATGAAGATGCTACAGTTTAAATTTGTTGAAAAATATTAAGTTTTGACCCGCCTGCACAGTACTTCTTTACAACTGAATTTCTGGACAGCAAACACTATTTTGACACTTAATCTTGTAAACCCCATTTGACCCACTTTTAAGCATTGAAAATCATTGAGGCCTAGTTCGTTGGAAAGTAGACTCGAAGCACTTAATCATAGGGTCCTAAAAATCTTGTAAAGCTATTGGCATGACCAAGTTACACTACTCGCAAAATGGACTAAAATTCTGCACAAACTCGACGTGTGCCGAATTTTGCCAAAATAATTTCCCAACTTCAAATCGTCATATCTTTTTTGTTTTTAAAAGTTGGAAGCCCAAATTTTTACCACACATTCATTATA
>BQNB010127702.1:0-5000 GCA_026074375.1 Tanacetum coccineum
GTATAACCTGATGGACATCTCTTAGCTATCCACCATTTCCATTCCTGATTTGTATTCTCATACAACTTCTTATAGTAACTCTTGGATTTCTACAAATTATCATGTCCGGTTCCTCGGGGGGATGGATCTATAAGAATTCACCTATCCCAATAACAAAAAAACCTGACTTGAATGATCCTGTATTAAGGGCTAAATTGGCTAAAGGTATGGGTCATAATTATTACGGGGAGCCCGCATGGCCCAACGATCTTTTATATATTTTTCCGGTAGTAATTCTAGGTACTATTGCATGTAACGTAGGCTTAGCGGTTCTAGAACCATCAATGATTGGTGAACCGGCAGATCCATTTGCAACTCCTTTGGAAATCTTACCTGAATGGTATTTCTTTTCGGTATTTCAAATACTTCGTACAGTACCTAACAAATTATTGGGTGTTCTTTTAATGGTTTCAGTACCCGCGGGATTATTAACGGTACCTTTTTTAGAGAATGTTAATAAATTCCAAAATCCATTTCGTCGTCCAGTAGCGACAACCGTATTTTTGATTGGTACCGCAGTGGCCCTTTGGTTGGGTATTGGTGCAACATTACCTATTGATAAATCCCTAACTTTAGGTCTTTTTTAAATTGATTCAATTGTGAAATAAAATATCATGACGTATGTATCTAGGGAGCAGTCGCTTCAAAGTGAATTCTCCCTAGATACATCTATTCAATTAAATTATGTCAATTAAATTATGAATCTATGCCGATTCCTAATATCTAAATTGTCCTAAAGATTCAAAACTTATGTTTTGGCCTTTTTCTAAAAAAAAAGATGAAAAAATCCAATGGATTTAAAACTTATTTTTCGGTAAATCGATTACGAAATTTTTTTCTAGAATTCCTAAAATTTGTTTGACATCTTCTATGTGAAAATGCTCCATTTTCATAAGATCTTCTTGGCTGTTATTCAAAAGGTCCAACAGTGTATATATATTGGATCTTTTGAGGCAATTATAGATCCTGGGAGGCAATTCTGATTGGTCAATAAAAATCGATTTCAACGCCATTTTTTTTTTATTTTTTGTTAGTTTAGCCAATTTATCATAAAAGGTAAAAGGGGGTAAAGGAATCATGTGTTGATTGTCCTCTAAATTTAAATTTTCTTCTTTGGTATGTAAAAAGGGAATCAATAAATCAATCAAATTCCGGGAGGCTTCGTGAAGTGCTTCTTTAGGAGTTAAACTTCCATTTGTCCATATTTCGAGAAATAGTATCTCTTTGTTACCATTTTCATAAGAATGAATACTATGATTCGCATTTCGAACAGGCATGAATACAGGATCTATAGGATAACTTCCATCTTGAAAGGTATTTGGCGCTTTTATAAGATATCCGCGATTCTTCTCTATTTGTAATCCAATAACCAACTCAATGGGTTCTGTCAAGGTAGCTATATGTTGTGTATTATCGACGATTTCTACATAAGGCGGTAAGATGATATCTTGAGCAGTTACATATCCAGGGCCCCTGACACAAATAGACGCCTCACAAGTTCCATAGAGATTACTTCTCAATACGATTTCTTTCAAATTCATTAAAATTTCATGTACCGATTCTTGAATACCCATTATGGTAGAATATTCGTGTGATATTTTCTCAAATTTTGCGCGTGTGATACATGTTCCTTCGATTTCTCCAAGCAAAGCTCTTGCAACGCCATGCCCATTGTGTCTGCTTGACCTTTCATAAGCGGAGACAGAATTAAGCGCCCATAAAAAAGACGCTTACTGGCTGCTGCTGATTCAACACACTTCCACTGGAGTGTCCGAGTAGATACCGTTAATTTCTCTCGAACCATAATAATATTATTTTATTTGATCAGATCATTGAATCATTTATTTCTCTTGTTTCTCTTGCTATTGAAATATCTTCCATTTTTTTTCTATACACGTCTTTTTTTCGGGGGTCTACAGCCATTATGTGGCATAGGAGTTACATCCCGAATGAGAGTTAATTGTATACCACTTCTGCGAATAGCATACATTGATCTACTACTGCACGAATAGCATTTGCCGCTGCGGTTTGAGCAGCAAATGGCGTCCCTCTTCTTGTACCTCGGAAGCCACAAGTACCGGCAGAGGACCAAGAAACCACCCGCCCCCGTACATCTGTAACAGTCACAATGGTATTATTGAAACTTGCTTGAATATGAATAACCCCCTTTGGTATTTTACGTGTACTCTTACGTGAACCAATACGTCCACGTGAACCCTTTTTCGGTATAGCTTTTGCCATATTTTATCATCTCATAAATTTGAGTCAGAGATATATGGATATATCCATTTCATTTCAAAACAGATTCCCTATTTGTATATCATGTTTCTTATTATCCTTGTCTTTGTTTATGTCTTGGGTTAGAACAAATTACGATAATTCGTCCCCTACGACGTATTAGTCGACACTTTTCACAAATTTTACGAACGGAAGCTCTTATTTTCATATTTGCCACTCCTTACTTTAATTTTGAATCTACTTCTTGGAAGAAAATAAGTTTCTTGAAATTTTCAATTTTTAATGGTATTCCTACGAAATAAATAGGGAAACACCTAATCTTTCGAATCTTTGTTGCGGAGTCGATAAATTATACGACCTCTGGTTGAATCATACCGACTTACTTCAATTTTGACTCTATCGCCTGGCAGTATCCGTATAAAACTACGTCGGATCTTTCCTGAAACATAACCTAGAATCATATCTTCATTATCTAAACGAACCCGGAACATACCGTTGGGAAGCGATTCAGTAATTAAACCTTCATGAATCCATTTTTGTTCTTTCATTCCAGGCAAAACCCCCTTGAAGTATTAACTAGTGGAGGAAGAACCCTATTAGACAACCCACTTCTCTTTTGTTTTTCACAAATAAGAAGTTTCATATTCAATTTGGATATTAGAAAGATTACCATATATAACACAAAATTTCTCCGCCTATTCTTTCTAGTCGAGCCTCTCGGTCTGTCATTATACCCCGAGATGTAGAAAGAATTACAACACCCATCCCACCTAAAATTCTAGGAATTCTTTGATAGTTAGAATAGATTCATAGACCCGGCCGACTGATCCGTTTTAAATTTAAAAGATTTCTATAAGCGCTTTTCCTATTCCTTCTATGTCGTAGGGTTAAAACCAAAAAATATTTGTTGTTTTCTTGATGTTTTCTTACGTTTTCGATAAAACCCTCTCATAAAAGTATTTTCACAATACTTTCGTTGATATTAGTAGATGCTACTCGAACCACGCTTTTCCTATACATATTGACATTTCGTATAGAGATTATTATGTCAGCAATAGTATCACTACCCATGATTAATTAAAATTCGCCGTATCCATGAAAATGGATACGTCGTATCAACGCTAAACCTCAATACGTCGTATACACAAACTTGGATACGCCGTATTGGGCCATCAGACCCCAGAACCTGCAGAAACATTATGCATAAAAGCCCTTTTTACCCGAAACTCGACTTCTTTAACCTGAAACTTTACAAGAACTTCCAGAACTCATTTATACTTTATAAAACATCATTCTTATAAACAATCATGGTCTACATGACCCATAAACTGTAACACCCCAAAATGGTTCACAACGGAAATGTGTCCGGGAGCGTTACTACATAATACAATAGCACAATATTTAAGAGAACGACCTCTAAATGAGTTGTATGAAAAGTAATCTCGCTGATTTAATTAAAAAATAACATTTGTCCTAAAGTTTGCATCATAATGAAAGACTGGAAATAATACAATGAGATTTGATATTTTGAATGTATGTAGAAATCCATGAATGAAATCTTGAAAAGTCTAGACTCCAGTGCACATCAGTTACGACAAACATCTTATTCACCTGAGAAAAATATGCTTAAAAGTGTCAACATAAAGTTGGTGAGTTTATAGGTTTATGATGAGGTGTCATTTTATACACTTTTTCAAGGTCATTTGACCCCTTAAATCATGCAAATATGCCCAGATTAGGTGCTTAATCGTTTGTTTTTAGGTTTTTAGCACTTGGATGGCATTTGGAGGAAATACACGTGATTTGGGCTCATTTAGAGAAGAAACGGACAAGACTACGGACCTACACCAAATCTCTTGAAGAACTGTGCATACAAAGCGTGGAGACGGCGTCACAAGCATAAAGCGATGCCGTCGTGATCTATCTAGTGACGGCGTTAAGAAAATGACGACGGCGTTAGGACGTAACCGACTTAAATCGGACCTAGAAGATTCCATCTTGTGACAGCGTCGCGTCTACAACTGGACGCCGTCGCGACGATTTCTCTATATATACAAAACCAAATTTAGGGTTTTAAGTGTGTAACTTTGTATAACTTTTAGGGAGCCGAATCCTAAGTATTTTGTCAGGTTTTAGGCCATCTTTAGTGCTTAAAAACCCTATTGTAACTGACCTTAATCCATGTTTTAATCAAGTAAGATTATTTATCCTTAATCATTCAATATGTCTATGTGTTGTTTGATTGATCTATGTTCTTGCTTCCTTTATAACTTGTTAGGCTAAACCCTCCCTTGTATTTACTTATGATTGCAAGAAAGTTGGATTGTAGATCCTTTTACTATTGCTTTTTGTGATGAATGTGCGCGTTAGGCTTTAGAAAACTAGCCATAAGATATTAAATTGGCATAGACGTCTAGGGAAACGCAATATGTGTAGAAAGGATACTATCTGGTAACAGACTTCATACTACCTTACCCCCAATATAGTTGATCCCTCTTAAGATATTTCAATGCGTTTAATATACTCTTAGGGGCCTTGTAATAGTCTTCATACTACCTTAATTGTACGTTGCCTTAACAGAATATTAAATAGACGGCGGGTTCGTGTAATTCGTTCATGACTTAGGAAATACTTACAAAGATCATCACGAGCGTGACAAGGCAACAGGATTAGGAGAAGCTATCTAATGAGTAATACATGATTAAGTAAAACACTATCTTATC
>BQNB010127702.1:12500-19399 GCA_026074375.1 Tanacetum coccineum
CATCATTCCGAACAACTTTACAGTTTTATACTTGAGCCGATTCGGACCCGAAAGCCCTTAAAAACACGGACTGTGAAAACTGCACAGTTTTTCACATTTTTAATAAAAAGCTGTCAAGTTTATTATTGTGTCATGTAAACATTAAAAATCATAACTCTTCGTTTAATATCCTTTTCAAGATCACATTATATGACGGAATCGTCTTAAGACAGTACTATCATATTATTAAGGTTTTCAAACTTCAGCCTAGAAAATTCTTGCCAAAATAGTAAATACAAGTTGTTTTATATAAAAGTATAATATATGTATTTACTTTGTGATTTTTATCATATTTTTATTACTACAATCCACTAAAAAGCCATTTTATTTCCATTACAATAACATTTTGTAAATAATAACCACTAACCTAATCCATCCTTTTCACTTCCGATTTCATAATTAAAATGTCAAGAACAACTATTAATTTATAAAACTAATAAACAAATTTATAAACAATTAATTTAACAACTAGTTAAATAAATTAATCTAAACTATTAACATGTTAAAAAAATATTTATCTCATATCTAACAGTTTGTAAATCCTTTTCATCATGTGTATGTATTTATTTGTTCTTGTATGATTTTTGATTTCTTTGTAAGACTTTCTAAAAATATAACTAAGTGGTGATTTAACTAAATAATCAAGATGTATATAAACATGTAAGAAATAAAAGTGTAGAGATTTATGGACCTATGGTGAATGAAAAGATGAGATGAACACAATCTAAACCTATTCAAACCCTTATGTTTGATTCTAACATAAACCCACTTTTATTTCATTGTAATCTTGCTTGAAAAATCAAACCAAAATGTTTCTTGTTTGTGTTTTTGGAACGGCCCAAGAGAGCAAAGCAAAAGGAGAGTATGTGTAATTATTTTTCTTTGTGAAATAAGAAGTATAGAAGTGTTAACTTATTTATAGTCAAAGTAGGTATGGTATTAAGGTATAAAATAAGCCATAGGGACAAGATAGGAAAAGAAAGCTCAAGTATGCTTGGGCATGCTTGTTGGACGTGGGTTAGGGTCAAAAAAAAGGAAAAGTGGTCTAGCTTCCAAACATGGTAATACCTAGTGGTTATTGTGCTTAAAGTTGTTTTATAAAGAAAATAAACACACATGTGTTATAAACAAATAGGAGGGGCTGTTTTAGTTATGGTTCTAGAAGGTATTTTTATAAATTTTAGTATTGATATAATTGTGTGGGTATTTGTTGAAGTATAGAAAAGTGGTGATGTTTTCCATGCTGCATAAATGCAAAATATTACAAACGTAAGAACGTTATACGTAACGTAAAAAAATAAAAAATAAAAGTTATAAAATTATCTTCGTAATAATTATATAAACCACTTGATTGAGCCGAAAATTTTTTTATTTGTTTGATGTCGGTTTACGTTGATTGTTGATTTTTAGTTTACGCGATTTAACTTAACGGTTGAAATTAAAAGTAAACGCCTAAAAGTTTAAAATAAATAGTTGAGAGTTTATTGACGTAAAATGACCTAAAAATGCGGATTGTTACATAAACACATACTTCACGGGGTTTGCCAAACACCCGTTTTGACCCGTTTGCATACACTATAACACATATTTATAACAAACGACTTTAACACATTTCAACCTCACGTTTACATGATACTTTGACACATGAAAACATTAATAACAAACCATTTATTACACTTGGGGGTTCAACCTTGATTTGAGCTCAGCATCTAGCACTAAGCTCCTATGCATATCTTCATCTATTTCTAATCCTTGCTTCCAAATCTTGGGCCCTTCTTATCAAGGCCTTACCTTCTTCACTTTGAACCTACAAAACATTTCAACTATAACACGTAAGCAACAATGGTTAGTAAGTAACTAGATCAAAACATGATTATTACATCATTCATCATATTAGCAATATAAACACTTAAAACCATTCTAACACATAACACCATCAATTTTCATAACCAAACGCCATAGCAACTTCCATAAACTATAACACATAACCATAAACACATAACAATCACAAACATACCTTAGTCATTGCATAATCATGAACTAACACTTGTGCAATCTTACTAGACAAGCCTCTTATAAAACCTTATTTACTAACCCAAGAATTTAATCTTACAATCTCATTCATAAACACATTATATGAGGACATTCATATTAATCATAGTTACTTACCTTGATTCCAAGCTAAATTTTCATTAATCACCATCATCATCTTTACTTGCATCTTAGGCCAAAATCATCATAACTATAAACTTTTAAAACATAATTAAATAACTATAACAATGGTTTAATAAAACCATAGCTCACCTCTTAACACTTCTAAGTATCATATAATCTTATAATGATCATATGATAATTAACCCATAAATTTACTAACTTTTAATTACTATAACTTAACCCACAATTACTATACCCTTTTAATTAGCCTCTAAACACCTTTTACCCAATATCCTAAATTAGGGTTACATGAACCCTAAATCATAATTATTCAATTCAACTTAATATAAATGATTACTTACTTGTCTGATCATTGCTAAGGATTAACCTTTGAATAAAACCTTGATTTCCTCATCAATTCACTATTAATCTTTTATGGTTTTTCCTTCTCTTTTTCCTTCCAAGCCGACACACACAAACACACTATAATATTGTGAAATTATGTAGATAAATACAGGGATTTGTCACTAGTTAGTTAGTTGTGAGTTTGGTCAAATGACACCTTAGGTCCCTTAAGTTATGTTCTTTTATAAATGTGACACATTAAACTTTCTAAAACCATTTACATATGGTTTGACTTAACCGATATGTCATATCCTTACCCATGGATACGCCGTATCCATGCTAAACTACCAACACCCTGTATTCATTAACCCGGATATGTCATATCCACTCTTACATCAATACGCCGTATTTACACTTACCAATACGTCGTATTGGTTCTGACAGACTATGCTTAAGTCCCTTGGCACATTTAGACTATTAAAGTCATAATCAAACTTACCTAATGTCCTTTTCGTAATTAAATACTAAATAATCGGTTTTGGGGTGTTACACAAGCAAGGAAGATGATGATGATTGTTGCTAAATTGAGCTTGGATTCAAGGTAAGTAAATTGGTTATAATGTGAGATTATATTGATTTTATCATATATGTGTTATGTGGATGATGTAATGAAGTTTAAATAAGCCTTGGTTTAGAAACTTGGACTAAGAGTATATTAGAGGCTAGTTTGGCAAAACTAGCCAAGGTTGTGGTTAAGTCTAATTTAACCCAATAAAGGTATGTAACGATTTAGTATGATTGAATGTAATGTGTTAGTGTTGATGAAAAGTAGTCTTATGGACTAATGATGGTTGAGAATGTTGCATATGTGATTAATGATGTATAATATTGTGTTATTACATATTTACTTACTAAGCGAAAGCTTACGGTTTAGTTGTCTAACCGTTTTGTAGGTGATCATGAGATGAAGGTTAGACCTTGATTAAGGTCTAAGAATCGGATGCCAGAATGTTGGAAGATTTGAAGTGTGCTTATGAGCTTAGCATTAGATGTCGAGCTCTAGTCAAGGTTGAATCCCCCATTGAGTCGTTAAGTCATGTATTTGGTAAATGTTAGGTGTAAGCGTGTCATAAAATAAGTTGTAAATGTGATTTGAAGGTGTCCGAGTCCAGATTTTATGAGTTAATGAGTTATGCTCAAAAGGTGTATTGGAAATGGGTCAAAACGGGTGTGGCGAACCCCATGAAGTATGTGTCTATGGGTCATTTAGACCATGATTGTTTATGAGAATGGTGTATTATGATATTTGAATGAGTTTTGGAAATTCTTATGATGTATCGAGTCCCGAAAGTCGAGTTTTGGGTCAAAAAGGCATAACGGGTGATTCTGGGCGGTCTGGTGGCCCTTAGCGGACGGCTAAGGGTGCTAAGGGTCCTTAGCCGCCGGCTAAGGGGTTTGATGATCCCAGTTTTTTGGTTTTTCTTGTTTATTTCGTAGAAAATGAACCGTATGGAGTTAGAAGGCGTGCCACCCGCTGTTTCGAAGATAATTGAGTCTACTTTCATTTAAAAATACTTTGAAAGTATGAAATGTAATTGATTTTGGTCAGTTTATAAAAGAATGACAGAGGGTCATTCCCGGTCATGCGTTTGAGCAAGAAGTTTAAATTTTTGATCAAATTTAGAGTCAGAAAAGGGACGTTTCATTTAGGAGGTTAAATGGTCCCGAAAAAGTGTATAAAATGACACCTCATCACCACCTATTAATTTTCAACCCGCTAGTTTCGTATACAATAAATAACAACAACTTGTTTATGTAAATACTTTGTTTTCTCCTTCGTATAACCAACTACAACAAAATCAAATGTACCAATCTTCGTTTAACCAACAACAACATTTTCAAATGTATCATCCACAAATATCCTCACCACCGTACCAATCTCATTCATTATGTTGAATATCGTGCTATTTAAAATACCTCACTCACACTGATTGAGCCGTTGAAACTTGTAAGGGAGCATGCTAATTGGAAAGAGGTAGAAATGTCTAAATTTCTAAAAATTAACTAGAAGACTCTCAAAAAATTAAAGATGTCGGAAAACCATCTCATAGCCACATCTGACTCAACACATGGTGGTTTTAATCTCAATGAAGACGCGGATGATCTTGATGCCGAGGAGGAAGAGGTTCAAGAAGTTCGACCAATGGGTCGAGACAGATCTAAAAAGAAAACGTCATCATCCTCCGTTCATTCTGAATCATCAATTGCTAGTGCACCTGCTCTTGTTGACAGTTGGAAAGCGTCGCATTGAGTTTATTTCCCAAGGAAACCACGGATTCTTATTTGCAGTTGAAGCAACGACAATTGGATGCGCGTCGGGAATAAGTGAAATTGAGGGAAAGAAGTTTGCACAATCAGTGCAATTGGAACAACAAATGCTTGCACATAAGAGAGAAGAACTTGAGCCGCGATGTCAAATATTTCAATTTAAACAAGACAAGAAAAGGACAAAGACCTCGTGTTTTATAATGAACTGGTGACCTTTTGACAGAAAGATGACGAGAGAAGATGTTAAAGCTGAAGCGAAAATAAGTGAGATATATAATTTAAACTATTATTTTAAGTTTTTTATTTTTATTGTAATTTATTTTATTCTATTTAAGTTATTATCGTAATGCTTTTTAGTTATTAATGAATTTTTAATTTTAGTGTTGGAAAAAAGGAGAAAAAAAATCTAGTTATGCAACTGATTGATCTTCAAACATGCTCACTTACAGAGTTACAGTCATCATTACATGGGGTCTAAGCCTTTCTTATAGCTTCCCTAATCTTTATGACTAACCACTTTAATGAGTCACGTTGATGCTGACGAATTGACGATCAGTCAAGTAAAGTTTGTCAATACTTTCTGAGTGTGTTTGTTTAAGCCTCTTGTAGATTTTTGGGTGTGTTTGTTTAAGATTATTTTTTGGGTTTACAATGTCATCTCATCTAACTTATTTTCCGGCTAGACTTATTTTCCAGTTTATAGGCTTCTTTTCTTTTCTTTTTTTTAAGTCATAATAAGCTCACATGTCAAAAAAATTAAGACAGAGTTAAACAAGTTCAAAAGTCGAACAAATAATGTTATTTTGAAGCAAAACATGAGTAATGTCAACCCATTACATTGAAGCACAACCCCATTAAGAAGGAGAAGACTTAAGCAGAAGGGATGATCACAAAGATTTATATAAGCACAAATAAAATCCTGGAAATATTTTTATTTTCATCTCCAAGAAGAACTTATGTGCTAAACCAAAATCACTAAACAAATTTTTAACAAACAAAAAAAGCCTCAGATTAGCATGTTGCCACATTCTTCATAGAACCAAGGACTTCCATAGTACTATGGATGCGCAAATTTATATTATCCTTGACCCTCTTGGCACGTATTTGACCTATTTGATTTATTGTCAAATAAATCTAAAAAAAACAAGGTTCACCATGAAAATGTTTCTGAGGAAAGAACTTTGTGGAGACTGCAGTGTAAATCAAATTAGGGTTTCAGAGGTTTTTAAAGGAGATATATGTGAGACTGGACTAGGCTTTGTATCTAAGCCCATTTATGTATATGTTTGAATGTCCATGTTATCATAATTTCATTAAAGCCCATCTTTATTTGGCAACTTGATTTGGCTCGAGTCAAGTTTCGAGTTTTAGAAGTGTTATTCAACTCGAGTACGAGCTCGCTAATGTACTAACTTGGTTCTAACCGGTTACACTTCTGATCGTAATTTCGTAAAAAGACTTGGTTTTGGATTTTGTTCATTACACTTTCAAACATGGTTAATTTTTTGGCAATGGGTTTGAGTTTTAGGATTATATATGATGTGAAATGAAGATATGATTTGTGAAGCCAAATGGTCTTGACATTTACCTTGTTTAAACGTTCTACTGTTTTCGTCATATTTGCGGTACATGTATAATTGTGCGAGCAATGAACCACGTACCACACACAAACGTACACATATGTACATACTTGGTTAGTATGAGTTCCACGAGAGTCTGCAATGTCACATTCGCGTGGATATATAATGAGGTTTAACTGTTCAATCCATAAGGGCTCTACCACCTTGTGAAATCATGTCAAGTATCTCAAGAGAAAAGCATTGTCGATTCGATTAAATGTGACGGTAGATTAAAGTCTCGTCGACTTTTTTATCAAATGTTTGGATACCACAACTACAGATGATGATATGTACGGATATTGAAAAAAGGGACCCGTAAATAGACTGCACACATAACACATTACTGTAGTTTTAACACTTAGCTTTATATCATTGTCACATTTCATTTTCAGGGTTGATTTTTAACACAAAATT
>BQNB010127703.1:0-19398 GCA_026074375.1 Tanacetum coccineum
TAGTTGAAACTTCTCTTTTATCATTGACTAGTAGCAGGATCTTTCAACAGTATTAAGAAGACTTTTAATTCCCAACAATCTAGTCAACCATATTAAATACCATAATTAAGTATTCAATATGTTTCTAACTATGTGGTCAACATTAATCAAATGTCTTCAATCATCGTAAAGTCTTCAATCATCATTAATGTCTTCAATCAACATAAAGTCTTCAACCAACATTAATGTCTTCAACCAACATTAATGTCTTCAACTAACATTAAAGTCTTCATTCACCATTAATGTCTATAGTTGAAACTTCTCTTTTATCATTGACTAGTAGCATTAATATTTAACACTATTAAGAAGACTTTTAATTCTCAAAAATCCTCTCCTAAACTTGATATTCATCTAGATTAATCATCAAGTTTCTTCATTAAAAGCTTCTTAATCTCTAGGAGGATGCTTCCAAACACTTCTTTACATCTTAAGCTGTTTTATGATCAATTTAGGAATCAGGGTAATATCTTCATCAGCAACAATATCATTTATCCTTCCCTGAGTTTCATCAATTAATGTAATCTCTAGATCAGTATCAATATCACCAATATCAATCCTCCCCTGTTTGGATGCATCATCACCCAAACTTTCTTCATCATCTTAAGCTGTTTTTAAAGTCTCCGAACCATGGTAAGAAAATTGGTACAAAGAATCATCAATTCAATAAGTTCAAAACTATCCTCATCACTTTGAAGTGAATAACAGAAATGTATAGTTTTTGGCAAACTACCAGCCATAAACGGATTTGATGATTCTTTACCGGTTTCCGTTTGCCCCGGAATAGCCAATTCTTCATAATAAAACATGGTGAATTGATAACCATATAGTTTTGGGCAAACTATCAGCCATCAACGGATTTGAGAAGTCTTTACCAAGAGCCGTTTGCTTTGGACTAGCCAACTCTTAACTGTGAAGCATGGTGAGTTGAGAACCATATAGTTTTTAGCAAACTATCAGCTATCAACGGATTTGAGAATTCTTTACCAGATGTTGTTTGTACTGGAATAGCTAATTCTTAGTGTCGGTTAGACATGGTGAATTGATTACCATTTATCGTGTTGAAATGAAACCAACACTTAAAAATTCTCCAATCCTTTGTAGCTTGCCAATTTCCAAAACCACTATCCATAGATCAGGCTAAGAATAAACTATAAAAAAAATCCTCCCTTAAATGTAGCTAGGGATTTACCATACCAATGTTGACCACCAAAAAGAGAAATTAGTTTCTCGTAAGGACCCAGGCCATTACAGGCTTGGGTCTGCCTTGTGGTCCTTTAACATTTACAGTTTTAACAAAATTAGATCTACTATCATAATTGGAGTTTGGTCTTGTTTTTTTCCATTTATAACCTTCTGAGGTCTTAACAGCAGTTCCCCAATTTCCCTTTACAGCATGAGAATAAGTCATTCTTGCTGTATTTCTAACAATGGGTCTACTCACAGGTGAATGAGATTTAGAAAAATGCCTTCTTTGATTAAGTTGATTCACCTGAGGTCTTTTAGGACTAAAGCTGTTTGAGGTCTTGGTAGGTACTGGCTGTCTAGATCTAACAGTATTAACATTAGAACTACCAGTATTAACTCTAGGCCTAACAGGATTAACATTTGTCCTACCAGTATTAACATTAGACCTGACAGAATTAACATTTACCCTACTAGTATTAACATTAGGCCTGACAGAATTAACATTTACCCTACCAGTATTAACATTAGGCCTGACAGAATTAACATTTACCCTACCAGTATTAATATTAGGCCTAACAGAATTAATGTTTGTCCTACCAGTATTAATATTAGGCCTAACAGAATTAATGTTTGTCCTACCAGTATTAATATTAGGCCTAACAGAATTAATGTTTGTCCTACCAGTATTAATATTAGGCCTAACAGAATTAATTTTTGGCCTACCAGCATTCAGTTGTACTGGTTTAGGAACAAATTGATTAGCATGATTAACCCTGTTTGCATTAGTCCATACTAGTTTTGCCACCCTGTTACCAGTATTAAAAACCCTTTGTTTCTTAAACTCAGCCTCTCTTGCCATTTTCTTTTCATAATAGTCACAATCTTTGATCAAATGACTTAGGCTGCCACAAACAAAACACTTTTTCTTGATGAAAGAGTAACCTTCTCCTAGTTCTCTTTCCATCATTTTATTCCAATTCTTTCCTTTAACTTCAGATGTCCCTTGATTTTTCATTTGTTGCCTAGGAGTTTTTACGTGTTTTGCACAACTAGGTTCAACTTCTTGTAATTCAGACACAACTTTTTCATTAGTTATTACAGACTTAGACGTAGACATCTCATTTGGTACACTTATACTTTCTGATTCAGACTCAGAAGAGTGATCAGAGGTATTTCCACAAGATCCTTCACTGTCATTTGATTGACAGGTAGAATGCTCAGTAGAGTTGTCATCTGAGTCACTAATTTTAGGCTTTTGAGGTCCCTTTTTACCATAAACATACAAAGAATCATCAATTTTTGATTGTATTTCATACCCTAAGCCAACTTTACTATTTGAACTCATGCCAGAATTAATTAATCTCTAAAGAATATAGAAGGAATCTTTCTTGAATCTAATGTTTTCGTGCAATTGTTCCCTTTTCATTTTACTAGCTGTCATTCCAATTCTCCTATATTTTTTTAAGTTTTTCATCTTTTTTCATATTTTCATTTTGCCTGAAACTGTAGCTTATCATTTAGAGAAAGTTGCTGTTTTTGGAAAATAACAAGTGAGCTTCTAGTTTCTTATACAATTGACTATAGGCAAGTATTTGTACTTCTTGATCACCTAACTGATTCATTTGTTCATCACATAGTGTTTTAAGCTCATTATATGAATTAATGCAAGTTTTAGAACATAATGATACCTCACTACTAGAACTGATAGCCATGAGTGCATGATTTGTCTCTTCATCTTCAGTATGTTCTCCCCAATTGACAATACCATCATCCATTGTCAGCAAGCCCATCTGATTCTTCTCTTGCTTTCCAGCTTCTTGGTGTTGATAAAATGAGTCTCTCCTCTTCTTACAACATGTGTCCTTTTCGCTGTACATTTCCCTAGCAAAGTGACCAGTGTTGTGACAATTGAAGCATTCAAGCTTCTTTTTGTCAAAACCAACAGGTGTTTTTCCATCAACACGAACTCTCCTTCCTGTTTTCTTATAGAACTTCTTCATTCGAATAGCAATCATTGCTATCTGCCAGTTTATGTCCATCTCTTCAATGTCCAAGTCATCAATTTGTTCCAGGTCTTCATGAAGCAAGTCCTAGTCCTCTGATTGTTTGGCAAAGAGGGAATAAATAACTTATCAGCAAAGACAGCAGAACTTCTTTTTCAGGGAATATTGGTTGAAGAAGTAGAAGGAGTGCAAGTACTGTAGGCACCAGTAAAACCAGACTTAACCTTATTAGTGCTGCTTTTGCTTTGTGAAACAAAAGCAACATTTTGAGCACTTGAAGATGTTTTTGAGGCACCTTGGATTTCCTGCTCAAAAACCCTAAGGTTATTGTACAAATCATCAATAGATAAAGTGTCAACATCTGGTTTAGTTCTCATAGTCATTGCCAGATTGGACCATGCTGGGGGCAAAGATCTGAGAAACTTATGATTTCATTCTCCCCTCCCTAGTTGATACTTCAGCCCTTGAGCTTCCAACTAAGAAGTAATTGTTGGAATCTGTCAATTGCCCTTTTCTAACCCTTCTGAAGGATATTGTAAAGGCTTCAAAACTGTTGTTTGAAAAATAGCCTTCTGCATTTTTCTTTGAATTTTGCATTACTCACCAAACCTTGATTCTATGCTTCCTAGATTTCTTTTGCATACATCATTCCATGAATTCTTCTCATATGTTCCTTGGGAATTGCCTCACTAAGAAATTTCTTAGCATACTTTCCTTTTCAACGCTTGAATTTCTGCATGCTGTTTACTGGTGGAAGTATTCGAATAAAACCATCCTTTCAGTGAATCTTCTTCTTGGAGTTTCCATTCTGAATTACCTTCCAAACATCATTGTCAATGTACTCAAGGTAATGCTCCATCTCCATAGCCCATATATCATACTCCTCCTTCTTCAGAATTAGGAGTTTGATATTTGAAATAGCAGTTGTTTGAGGAATCACCTGTTGTTGTTGTTTAGGTGCAGCACCAGTGTCTGATGCATCTTCATGGTTTGATGCTTCATCATCACTGAGATGTTGTGAGAACTCATCATTAGCAGGTTGAGACATTTTGTAAAGAATTGTAGGAGAGTGTTTGTTTGTGGTTCTAGTGATTCTTCTTACTCAGAGTCCCTCTATTGGCTCTGATACCACTTGTAGGTCCTTGTGTTGGATCTATATAGCCTTTGTAAGACAATAGCTAACTTGAATAAATCCAAATCAACTATGTGAGAGACACTGACTATGAATATCAAGTGTTAATGCGGAATCTTAACACAAGTATTAAGAAGAATATAATACTAACTTTGCTATTGATTTCTATTAAGCTTCAATGCTTCTATTTGTTATATAAAACTCTATGCCGTAGGGTTCCTTTTATACACCAAGGAAACCCTAGAAGGCTTTACAAAATGTGTGAAAGGATAATACATATCCTTTCCTAAGATATCTCCTAAAATATCTCTAAGATAACTATTATCTCTATTATGTTACATAAACAGACTTAACTAAATACGACCTAGTACTGTCACTCTACCAGTACTAACTATAGTACTGCCAGACTTAACTTAGTACTGCCAGAACTAACTAATACTACCAGACTTAACTGTTATACTACCAGTATTAATTCTTTTACAATATATTTCCCAACAACCTAATTCCCAGTATGTCTTGATAACTTGAATGATCTTTGAGTTCGAATAAACCTCTTCCTTTGGTTTTCCAGGCTCTTTTTGTTTCCTTATGTAGAAGATCTTTGCATGAGGATTCTTCCAATATTCAACACCATATCGAGCATAAAGATTAAATTTCTTAACACATTTATTCACCCATCTAGAAGTTCGTTCTTCGATATCATCATCATTAAAGATGATTGCAGGTAGGCCGGCCCCCTTATCTAGGTGGCCTGCCCCCTTATTGATAAGGGGCCGCCCTTATGAGCTAAATGGGCCGCCTATCTAATACTTTTCAGACGACCTAAAATTTGATTTTGTCTAAAATTTTGTAGGAAAAGTTGTGTTTTGGCGATCAATTTGCAGCAAGTCCTATGTGAGCTTATATGTGCATGAAACAAATATATCATATATGTATGCAACTAGTAGAAATATACAGTGTTGCTAAACAAGGTCTACAAGGCCGATTAATCGCCGATTAGACGCTATAAGGCCACTAACCTTGCCGATTAATGTAATAGGGTCAAACAAATAGGTCAACTGTGATCAACGACAATCAACGGTGGTCAAACTTACCGGAAACCTTCTAATCTTGCCGGAAGTACCTAAAACTCATCGTAAACTTGTTTTGATCACTTATATTAACTGTTTAAATCCATTACAAGTTATTTTTAGGAAAAAACTTGCCAATAATATCTAAAACTCGACGGAAATACACAAAACTTGCCAAAAATACCCAAAATTTACAAAAAATGCCAATCCGATTAATCATCGATTAATCTCGCCTGGACCGATTACAAGCTACAAGGTGGTAGACCGCCCGGCTAAAGATTCACGATTTTTGCAACGTTGGAAATATACGAGACAAGGATGCATAAACATAAAGAACATACTGATAATGCATAATGATTAGAGGTCCTAAGCAAGCTAAACAAGTTCAAATTCTTCCGACTAAGTCGGGTTGTATTGTTTAAGAGCTAGAGGACGCATGACTCGGTCAACGACATTATAAATGCCGTTTTCAAGATAAGGGTAGTGTTCCATGACATATCGAAAGAGACGTGTCAAGAACATACCATAAGGAAGGTGGGCTTTTAGAGTGGCCTTAGCACTTTTGATTCGTTTGACAAAGAAATAGGCTAGATTATATTGTTGCTCGGCTAGAATACAATATAATATATGTGAAAGACACGCCAGGAGGTGGTCCCGGTGGCCTTCGAGACTGAACACATTCTCACGAATGAGTTCCTCCCAACGCTTCAAGTCTTCTCTAACTTCCTTAATAAGGACTTTATTAGGCGTGAGAGTGACAGTTTTGTTTTTGATGGTGCGATTTGGATCAACACGTTCAAATCTAATAAATTCATGAATTTCATCAGGAGTAGGGAGATCGGTATAGTATGGTCCTTCGGTCTCTTGGAAGAATGCAAGAGAAGAGAGATCCCATTCATTTGTGAAGATGGCTTGACTATTGTATGGAATTTTAAAATTTTAGCCAAATTGTGTGAGAGAGAGGTGATGAATTCATTTTGAATCATGAAGGAAATTAGGATGTGACCGGAGTCTTCTCTTTGAAGAGTGACTTGACTATAAAATTCTAGAACGAAATGAGGGACAATTGGCTTATTTATTTCGTAGAGACAATTGAGACGAATATTGGAAAAAGAACGATCGATGTGATAAGATGTGTAGTAAAGTTGATCAACAACTCTACCCTCATGAATGCATCGATCTTTGATGGGTTTATAGAAGTTTGTGATAGTGGGAGAAATGTCAGGTGTTTCGAATACTTTGGGAATGTATGATTTAGTGAGAGGAATATCGCCAACAATTGCTCGAGACATATTTATCACCTAAACAAGACAACAATAAAATAAATATTACTACAAAAAAATTATATATATACTAAAAGAAAATGAGGTTTAAAACGACATATGTGGAACAAAGATTACTTCGACTCTAAAAAAAACCTAAGAAGTAATCAAAACGCTCCTTATTTAATTTAACTCAACTTAGAATGTTGAAAAATATATATTGAAATATATATTTTGATACCTAATGTAAGCTTGTCAAGTGTTTCTATGTTTAATAAGTAGAGTAGATATTATTTCGATTTTAGACTAAAATTCTAGAAAATAATCCAAACGCCCCTTTATTAACGAAAGACTTGACCAAGAGCGTCAAAAGATATACATCAAGTTGTATATTTCCATGACTATTATGAGTTCATTACATGTATCTTAACAAAAATGAAATAATGTTTATTTTGACTCAAGACTACAATTTAAGACGATAAACCAAACGCCCCCTTATTTAAGAAGTTTTATAAAAATTATCAAAAATATATGAATTATATATTTTGATGACTAATACACGTTTATTAATTCATAGGGTTTTGTAAAAATGGCTTTTTCTCTCTCTATCTCTAGGCGATTTTGGCGATCCGCCTATCATCACACCTTGATTCTCTTCCGGTGAGGTTTGTGGGAAGATTCAAGGTCTTCTAACTTGTAATCCCCTTTGTATAACATCTAAACATCCATCATTGATATGCTAATTGATAACAAAAAAAACCTGACCCTGTTGTTTTAGAGTTTTGTGAATTGACTGGTATGTCACCCACTAACGTCAGCCACTCGGTGGTTGTCCCGAAGGATGCCCGTGGTGATTCTCCTTCGATTAGAAAAGGGAGGAAACTTAGAAGGAATCGTCATGGTATTAAAATTAGGGTTTCTACTTGCATCGGCTGGTGCTGGTTCAGCTTTAAGGAACATTCGTTCTTCTAAGTTGATTGGTAAGGTTCGAAAACATTTGGAATCTTCTCTTGTGGATAATAGAGAAGGTAAGCGTGCTAATTCATGTCCAGTTGATGATGTTATTTATGAAGTTTTAGGTGATTTGAAGTCTGGTGCTATTGATAGTAATTTGAAATTTGCCTTAGGTAGTACTGATTGTAGTTCTACTCTTAAGTCTGATGTTACTTGTGATCAGACTTTGAGCAATGATAGGTTATTTATTAAGCTTCCTTTAGCTAAAGACCCATTAGATAGCACACAGAGGTGTCCTGTGGCCAAGAGTAGTGGTCTTGAACCTGGTATTGCTCACACTAGTGTTGGTGTAGATGGTAATACTAGTTGTGACAATGCTAGTAGTAGAGATGGCATTACTGTTGCTATGACAGGAAGTGATGAGGGAAAGGCATGTCTGAATCCTAGTATAGAGCTCACTAGTATGGATGATGTAGTGAGTACTGGTGTTGGTTTATCTAGTGATTTAGATGGCATTACTGGTTATAAGGATGGTAGTGAGTTTGAATTGGGAGAAATGATAAGTCAAATGGTATTCTTAAAAAGCCTTATGGTCTATTATTTAAAGTTTAGTTTGGAGATAACTCTATGAGCAATCCCTTTATTAAGAAACCTGTGATTTTCAGTGGTAAAGCTTAGAATGCTAGTGGTATAAATGGTTTTGGCTCATTTGTTCTCTCAAATCAGTACACTGTTGATGTTGACAGATTTGCTAAAAAGTTGAAATAAGGAAGTGAGGAATTGGCCTTGAAAATGGAGTACGCGCCTAATGTTGTATCTAAACAAGAAAAAGGAACCAAGAGAATTCAATTTTCTGTTAAGGAAGTTTATAAGGGTGGTCAGGCCTGTTATTTGCAACTATATGGTTATTTTGTAGGAACTTCTATGGATTATAGGACTGTTAGGGGAAATTTAATAAGAATGTGGAGAGTTCATGGGATTGATGAGATTACTAAGACTAGTTTTAGGATCTTTTATTTCAAATTCAAGAGTGATGAGGGTATGAAGAATATGCTGGAAAGTGGTCCATGGATGATTCAAAATGTTCCTCTCGTCCTCAATGTTTGGGAACCAGGTATATGGCTTGATAAAGTTGAACCCTCTTTTATCCCTATTTGGGTTTATGTTTATAATATTCCTATAGAATTATGTAATGGTATTGGGATTGGAAAAATTATGAGTGGGGTGGGAAAGCCTATGGTGATGGATAAAATGACAAGAGAAAGATGTTTAAAAAAGGTGGGTAAATTAGATTTTGCTAGAGTTCTTGTAAAAGTATCTGCTAATGAAGATCTTCCTAATGTGTTAGAAATTGAATATCCTCCTTTGGGTAATAGGCCGGCTAAGATTGGTAAGTTAGATGTTAAATACCAGTAGAAGCCTCCATTATGTACTCTTTGTAAAACATTTGGCCATACCACTTTGGCATGTAAAATCAATCCAAGAACTGAGGAGGAAACAATTGATATGGAAGCTAAGGTGGGAAAAAATAATGGCGAGATTTTGAGGAACAAAGATAAGGTTGCTGATATGGATGAAGATGGGTTTATTACTATGGGTAAGAGGAATAAACCTGTTGGTCCTAGGCCTATAGGTGTTGATGCTGGTATACATGATAGAAAATTTTAGAATGGTAATAATTTTAATTCTGTGCAAAGAAGACCTGGTTTTAAACAAAATAGTTCTTATGCTGGTAATTCTAAGGGTGTTATATTCAAAGGTGGCAATGGTGCGAGTTAGAACAAATTTCAACCTAAATCAAGGAGTAATGTAGATGTGAATAACAAAAAGGGCCAGTGTAATGTCTCTAAGGGGAACAATCTTAATTCTACTTCCAAAGGGACTGGTAGTGTTTTAAAGAAACCTTCTAAATTTGTTTATGAGACCAACTCTTTGCAGCAACTTAGTAAAGATCCTAATTATAAACCTAAAGTGCTTGTTAGAGGGTCTAGTTCTAAGGGTGTTGTTGATGCAGTTTCATTGGATTCTGTCCTTGTCAATAACTCTTTCCAGGTTCTTGTTGATGAGGTTATGGATCAGGGTAGTAGAAAGGATGACATAAATGTTCAAGAGGAATTTGATAGTAATGTTTGGCCTAGGTTAAAAGAAGAAGTTGATATTCTTATGGAGGCTGGTATCTATCCCTCTAAGGCTGTTAGATTAGAGTGGACTATACACCAGATGGATTACTTCTATAAGAATTGTCATAAATTCCAATTGGATCCTTCTTATGAAGATGATGATGTAGAATCAGAGATGGATGGCATAGCTAGTGATATGAAGCCTGAATATGATAATGATGCTGCTAATGCAAATGGTAATGGTGCAGCACCCTCTTTAAATGTTTTTAATGGGGTTTAAGGCTTTTGTGTGGAATGTTAGGGGGTTAAATAACACTCTAAACCAGGATCAGGTTGTTGATTTATTAAGAGAGGATAGGTATAGCTTGTGTGGGCTGTTAGAGACTCATGTCAAAAAGAAGAAATTGGACTCTATTTGCAAGAAAGTTTTAGGTAACTGGGATTGGGTTTCTAATAACTCTTTTTGTCCAGGAGGTACTAGAATTATTGTTGGATAGGACTCTAGTCAGATTAATGTTATGGTTATGGATCAAACGGCTGAGGTCATGCATTGTTTTATTGAATCTTTGAATGGCAGCTTGAGTTTTCATTCTTCCTTTGTATATGCTCATATACACACTGTTGATAGGAGAAGTACGCATGACTTTGTTTGGACCTCGATAAATGTGAAAACGTCATCGAAAGTCACCCGAAAATTACCGTTTTTGCTTCGTTTTCAATCCTTTTTACCTGTAAGACATAAAAACACAATACAAATATATTTGCAACATAATTATCTATATTTTAGTGTTTTTAGTCCTTTTATAGAGTTTTACGGGGTACAAAATATGTATATTTTAGCCAATATCAAGAAGCTTGTGGAAATCTTTAATGAAGTACAGCAGGTCTATTAAGGACGCTCCTTGGATTATTTTAGGGGACTTTAATGCCACTTTAGATCCCTCTGAAAAGTCTACTGGTGGGTCTAAGATCACTACTGCCATGAGTGATTTCAAGGATTGTGTTGCTGATATTAATATGGAGGATTTTGCTATGAGTGGCCTTAACTTTACTTAGAACAAAAGGGTTGGTGTTTTTGATGGGTTATTGAAGAAGTTGGATAGGGTGATGGTGAATCCTGCATTCTTATCATTTTTTCCTACCTCTCATGCTATTTTTCTTCCTTAAATGACCTCTGACCACTCTCCTACTACTTTTGTTATTCCTAAAGCTGTGAAGCCTAGACCTAAGCCATTCAAGTTTCAAAACTACCTTACTGAGAAGGATGGTTTTATTCCGGCTGTTAAGAAAATTTAGGATTATGAGGTAGAGGGATTTTCTATGTATTCTCTGGTCTCTAAATTGAAATTTCTCAAGAAGCCTCTTAGAAAGCTCAACTTTGATCAAGGTAGCCTTTTTGAGAATGTGAAAATCATCAGGAAGGAGTTATCTATTATTTAGGCTGCGTTAGTTGCTGATCCTCACTCTAGTGCTCTTATAAATAAGGAAGTTAATTGTTTGAAGGCTTATAGGGCTGCTTTAAAAGATGAAGAATCCTTCTTGAAGCAAAAGTCTAAGACGGTTTGGCTTAAGAAAGGTGATATGAATTCTAAGTATTTCCATAATGTTCTTAGGGGCAGACTTAATAGAGGAAGAATATATTTTGTTGAAGTCTTAAATGGTGTGACTCATTTTGGGAATGATGTGGGTAATCAGTTTCTGTCACATTTCCAAAATGTTCTTGGAAAATGTTCCATTGTTAGACCCATTAGAGATCCTGACTCTTTGTTTCTTAATAAGCTTTCCTATGCTGATGCTCTCTTTATGATAAGAGAGATATCAGATGATGAAGTGAAGAATGCTCTGTTTGATATTGATGGGAATAAGGCGCCCGAGCCTGATGGTTTCTCATCTCAATTCTTTAAGGCGGCATGGAGTACTGTTGGTGGTGACATTTGCAAGGACGTGAAGGAATTTTTCAAATCTGGTAAGCTGCTTAAAGAGGTAAATGCCACTATTATATCTTTAGTTCCTAAACTTTAAACCCCTAGAGTAGTCTCTAATTATAGACCCATTGTTTGTTGCAATGTGGTCTATAAAATCATTAGTAAAATTCTAGTGGGTAGGATTAAGCATTGCCTTGGGGATCTTGTTGATCAAAGTTAATGTGCGTTTATTCCCAATAGACAGATCAGTGATAATATCCTCTTAGCCCAAGAGTTGATGAGAGGTTATCATTCTAAGAGAGGAATTGCTAAGTGTGCTTTTAAAATAGATATTCAGAAAGCGTACGATTATGTTGAGTGGAAATTTATGGAGAGTTGTTTGATCAATTTTGGTTTCCATAAGGTTATGATCAAATGGATAATGGAATGTGTGACATCTACCTCATTTTCTATAAATATCAATGGGGAATTACAAGATTTTTTTAAAGGAAAAAAGGGTTTGAGGCAGGGAGATCCTCTTTCACCCTATCTTTTCACCCTTGTTATGGAAGTCCTTAACTTGTTAATCAAAAGGCATGTCTCTCTTAGCACTGATTTTAAGTATCATTGGCAATGTAAAGAGCTTAAAATCACTCACATTTGTTTTGCGAATGATTTGTTGATATTTTGTCATAGGGATAGTAAATCTGTTTCTGTTTTGAAGAGTGCTCTTGATGATTTTGGGGTTGTGTCTGGTCTTCTCCCTTGTATGCCAAAGAGTACGATGTTCTTTGGAAATGTTAAGGATGCTGCTAAGTCTAAAATCCTTAAGGTTATGCCATTAACTGTCGGTACTCTTCCTGTTAGATATCTGGGGGTTCTATTAATATCTAATAGGATTTTTAGTAAGGATTGTCAGCCCTTAATTGATAAGGTTAGGAGGAGAATTATGGATTGAAAGAATAAAACTCTTTCGTTTGCTGGTAGGTTACAATTAATCTTTTCTGTCATTGGCTCTATGCAAATTTACTGGTCTTCTATGTTCATTCTCCCTGTTTCTATTTCTCATTATGTGGAGAGGTTGATGAGGGACTTCTTATGGAATTTTGGCATATTTAAAAGAGGAAAGGCCAAGGTGAAATGGTCTGATGTGTGTAAGCCTAAAGTAGAGGGGAGTTTGGGCATTAGATCTCTGGAAGATTGGAACGTTGCTTTAATATCTAAGCACATTTGGAATATTATTACCTTCAAGGAATCATTATGGGTTAAGTGGATCTATAAGTATAAGTTGAAGGGTGAAATTTTTGGGATACTCCTGATAAAGGGGGTTCTTCTTGGAGTTGGAAGAAAATTATCAAAATCAAATGAATATTGAGAGATCATATTATACATAGAATTGGTAATGGGGCTAATACTTCTCTTTGGTTTGACAATTAGCACCCCATATGTCCTCTGACCAATTTTGTTTCAAAAAGGCAGATTCATTACTCTAGGCTTTCTATGAACTTCAAAATTGCTGATGTGATTGACATGGGAAGATGGATTTGGCCTAATACTTTAACGGATATGTTTGATGGATTACTTGAAATTGATCCACCGTCTCTTGATAGTGGAAAAGCTGACAAGTTATGTGGAAGAATAATGCGGGTAAAAATGTTGATTTTGTTGTCTCTAATGTGTGGCATGACATTAGAAAAAGCAAACAAGCGGTTCCTTAGGCTAAAATGGTTTGGTTCAGTCAATGTGTTCCAAGACACTCTTTCATGATGTGGCTGGCCATACATGGTAGATTGAAAACTCATGAAAAAATGGGTGTTTGGGAGAAGAATGATAACATGAAGTGTGTCTTCTACAAGAAAGTTCAGGACAGCCATAACCATTTATTTTTTAAATGTGATTTTACAGGTAAAATTTGGGAAAGACTTAAATGTTTAGTGAGGCTAGATCATGCTTCTAACAGTTGGTCTAACATCCAGAGTTTCATTCTTACTAGACCTTTTAACAAATCTATTTGGAGTATCCTTCAAAGATTACTTATTGGTGCATCTATCTACTTTGTTTGGCTTGAAAGAAATTTGAGAACTTTCCAAGACAAAGCCAGGAGCCTGGAAGTTATTTGTAATTAGATAAAGGAATCTGTCAGGTTGAAAGTTTTGGGGCTTACTATTAATGATACCTATCAGGTTGCTGAAGCTGCAAGGATATGGGATTTTCATGTGAAAAGAGGGATGGGTAAAAAGAAAGGTATTATATCTGATAATGGTTGACATTACAGATAGTGGTATGTCTGTGCATATTGGAGTTTTGGTTTGGATCAGGTCTGCGATGAAGGAATATTCTGAATTTATCACATTGGACCAGATATGGGTTCTTTTCAAGTGGTGGGATGGCTTATGGAAGACTTCTGTTATCAGGAAATGCTCTTCTATGGACTTTCTGATGACTAATGATATGCTCTTTTATTATTTTTTGTACAACATGGTCATATGTTTGGATTGTATTTTGTTTTGTATTATTTCCTTTTTAGTTCTTTTCCCGAAGCATGTTTTAAGAAGGTGCTTCATTTATAACTTCAATGGGGTTGTCCATTTGAAGTTTTGAGTGTACAGTTCTGGTTTCTATAATATTTGTCGGGGTATTGTCCCTTTTACCCAAAAAAATACACGTTTATTATGTGTTTATACACGTGATAAAATGGTGTGATGGTCATTTCGACTCTAGACCACGATCGTAGGAAATAATCCAAACGCCCCTTTATTTATTTGTAATACTTGACCAATGATGTCGAAAAGTATATATTGAGTCATGTATGTTTCGATAATCAATACATGATTATTTTAACGTGTTTTTTGCATGAATCAACAATGTACAAGTTCTTATTTTGAAATTAAAAAAATCAAAAATGTATATATATTTTCGACCCAAATTTATTTTTAGTGATTCAATCTTATTGAAAATTTTGAATTCCTATTACTACGGGAATCATAATAGTTATGAATTACCAAGACCAAATCATAAGAATATAAAAGTCACAAAAAAATAAAATATACCCAATTTTGATTAAGAACAAAATTGGATGAAATCAAAAAAGAAAAGTATGGAAAATCTAACAATAGATGTTGTTAATCACGTTGTTGGTGTTTGCCCCTTGCGAAATTGGATTGATTTTGGGTTTGGAGGTTGAATTTTGAGGTTTTGTGTGTGGGTTTTCATCACAACAGTAGCAGGGAGAGGGGAAGAACGAAAATAGGATGTTTGGCTATGAGTTTTGCTGTAGAAGGGACTGTTTGGCGATTTTAAGTGGTCGGCCCCCTTAGTGATAAGGGGGCCGCCCTCCATTACATGGCCGATCCCCTTAGCTCTAAGGGGCCGCCCATTTGACGACCATCTTTTCTTGGTTTTTTTTATTTTAACTATTTTTTTATCAATATACAATTATTAAAATACGAGGAAAGCTATTAGTAATATAATTTGAGATAATCTAGTTCTCGAAAAATAGCGTCAAAGGTTTATAGAAAAATTTACTTGACACATTTAATTTACTTATCGTTTGATTAAATGGACTTAGATGATTTCAGATGAAATATTTAAGTTGTCAAGATTTTTAGACCGAGAAAAGGTTTAGAGATGATTGACGAAATTTGGTTGACATTTTAGTTAACCTTTTGCTAATTAAAAATACTTTGATTATTCCGGATGAGATAACCAAGTTGTCAAGCCGAGAGAAGATCTAGCAAAGATTAAGTGATGTTTTCAATTAACCTCTCGTTAATATAATACATTAATTACTTCGGATGAAATAATTAATTGTCACTATTTAGAGTGTTTGCGTGACGAGTGAGATGATGAATACGTGACGATAATAAAAGAGTAAAATGGAGTCAAAGCTCGATAAGCCGGTTCCTATAGATGTTGTTCTTTGTAGACATGTGATCGAAGCAGATGTCGTAGTCGAAGGGAGTTTGTTTCATCCATAGTGTTTTGATGTCACGCCTTTCCGTCGATTATATATAGTCGAAAGCTAATCCTACTTCTATGTTAATTATTATCCACCAACTCACTTTCCTTCTTCTACGTGAGTTCACTACTTGTAGACATAGAAGATTTCCATATTATAGAGGTACGTAGAGAATTCTAAATCAACTGCGTGAGGGCAAAGTTCATTATGAACAACTTCTTGCTTTTTACTTAATTCTAGATAACCAATCAAATGGCATTTCTAGTGACTACACTATTTTCTCAAACTTAATTTATATTCTATTAACTATAAGCCTTTTGTTTAGCAAATATTACTTGTAGTGATAACACATAATCATTTAACACTTTGCACATAATCTATATTCTAAGTAATTAGGTAAGAAGACATACCTTTGCCAATGATATATTTTCTTCAATATCTTCTATTGAAAATGCTTTGATTGAAGGCAATTCTATTTGGTTACTTCGTCCTAATCCGAAGTAATGGACTTTGGAACTCCATGTAAACGAACCACCTCTTGAAACAACAACCTCGCAATATGTGCCACATCCGAAGTCTTCTTACTGGGAATGAAATGCGCCATCTTGGAAAACTTGTCAATAACAACAAACACAAAATCGACTCCCTGTTGAGTACAAGGAAGCCCAAGCATAAAATCCATTGAAATATCAACCCAAGGATTTTCAAGCACGGGCAATGGCATATAAAGACTTGTATTTTGTGCTTTACCCTTTCCCTTTTGCACACGACGTATCTCTTCATGAAAGCTCCAACATCCCTTTTTAATTGAGGCTAATAAAATCGACTTTCTACACTAGCAATGGTCTTATCTAAACTAAATGAGCACTCAATCCCCCGCATGTACCTCCTTAACCAATTGACTCCTAAGAGAAGTCTTAGGAATACACAAACGATTACCTTTAAATAAATAACCGTCAAGTAAAAGAAACTCACCCGGATGTTGCTTGGTTTCGAGCTCTATCCAAGTGTTACGAAAATCTTCATCACTTGCATAAAACTCCTTGATTGAATCAAAACCCACAACCTCGTTACTAATTATCACCAATAAAGTAGTCTTTCTACTCAATGCATATGCCAGTTTATTACTTGCACCCGATTTAAGCTTGATCACATAGCTGAACTTCTCCAAGAAACTCGCCTACCGTACATGTATCTTATTTAAATTCCTTTGAGTTTGAAAATATATGAGAGCTTGATGATCTGAATAAACCACAAACTCTTGTTGAATCATGTAATGTTCCCACTTCTTCATAGCTTGAACAAACATGTACAACTCTTGTTCATAAGTTGACCACTTTTGTTGAGCTTCATTTAGTTTCTCACTATGAAACGCTATGGGCCTCCCTTCTAGTGACAAAACATACCCAATCCCAGTTCCATAAGCATCACATTCTAACTAAAAAACTTTATCAAAGTTAGGTAAAGAAAGTACCGGTGTGTTTGTCAACTTCTCCTTGATAATCTTGAAGCTCTCCTCTGCCTCCTTAGTCTATTGAAACGAACCCTCTTTTTAAACAATTGGTAATTGGTGCCACTATGCTACTAAAATTTCTCATAAACCTCCTATAAAAGGTTGTCAGCCCATGAAAACTTATAACTTTAGACAACGTCTTAGGTAATGGCCAATCCCAAACCACCTAGAACTTGGTTTCGTCAACATGAATCCCCTCCGAACTCATAATGTAACCAAGAAACACTAGTTTATTAGTAGGGAAAGTACACTTCTTTAAGTTAACAAACAAATTATTATCAGTTAGCGCCTTCATAACCTTTCATAGATAACTCAAATGTTCCTCCTCTGTTTGGCTATAAATCAAGATATCATCAAAATACACTATCACAAACTTACCCATAAATGGCCTAAGAACTTGAGTCATTAAGTGCATAAAAGTACTAGGCGTATTAGAAAACCCAAATAGCATAACAAGCTACTCATACAATCCATCCTTTGTCTTGAAAGCAGTCTTCCATTCATCACCCGGTTTAATCCGAATTTGATAGTAGCCACTCCTTATTCAATTTTAGAAAATAATCTAGCACCTGCTAATTGATCCAATAAGTCATCAAGACGCGGAATAAGAAAACGATACCTTACCGTGATTTTGTTGATAGCTCTACTGTCAATGCACATCCTCCAACTTCCACCCTTCTTTGGTGTAAGAAGCATTGGGACCGCTCAAGGACTAATGCTTTCTTGAATATGGCCTTTCTTCAACAATTCTTTTATCTTCTCACGCAAAACTTCGAACTCCTTAGGGCTCATCCTACAGTGAGGAAGATTAGGTAAACTTGCTCTGAGAATCAAATCAATTTGGTGTTGAATATTCCTCAATGGTGGCAAAGTATCCGGTTTATCATCCGTCACAATCTTACCAAATTTAGATAGTAAGGGTTTAATTACCGTCGGTATGGCATTCTTCATGACATCTTCAATGCCTTTCACAACTAAAGCATAAGAAACTCCTGTCTCCTTCCTTTCAAATTGAAACTCCTTTGGTGAAGCCACTAAAGTTACCAAAGTCTTGTTCTCTAATTTCTTCTTAGGAGAGACGACACCTAAAGGTAACATATCAATAGTTTTTCTGCTCCATTTAAGCAAATACATATTTGATTTACCTTGGTGTGTAGCATCCACATCATGTTGCCATGGTCTTCCTAACAATACATGACATGCCTCTATATCAACAACATCATAAGTAACCAACTCATTGTAATGTTTCCTTAAGCTCCGCCCCCTTCTTAATCCACCCAATCTGATAGGGACTAGGATAAGGTTCGGTTAGGAGCTTGAAATCCTTAACCAAAGCCTTAGACACCAAATTTTCGCAACTCCCTCCATCGATGATAATAAAACAAAACTTTTCCTTAACCAAGCATTTAGTTTGAAAGATTTTATTTCTTAGTGAAGAATCACTAGCCTTAGGTGAACACAAAGTTCGTTGGACAACATATGTGACTTGTTCCGCCTCTCCGTCCAAAGGCTCAACATACTCTAACTCCTTATCTCCTTCTTGGAACACATCATAAATAATTGATGAGGTGTCACTTTATACACTATTTCGGGGTCATTTAACTACCTAAATCATGCAAATATGCCCAGATTACATGCTTAATCGTTTGTTTTCAGGTTTTTAGCACTTGGATGGCTTTTGGAGGAAATACACGCGACTTGGGCTCATTTGGAGAAGAAAAGGACAAGATTACAAACCTACACTAAATCTCTTGAAGATTTATGCAAACAGTGGTGGAGACGGCATCGAAGGCATAAAGCGACGTCGTCGTGGTCTATATAGTGACGACGTCAGGAATTTCGCGACGGCGTCAGGACGTGGCCGACTTAAAAAGGATCTAGAATCATCTACGTGGCGATGGTGTCAGGATTACGAAGCGACGCCGTCGCATCGACATCTCTATAAATATAAATCCGTTTTTAGGGTTTTAAGTGTGTAACTTTGGGATAACTTTGCATAAACATAGGGAGACGAACCCTAGTCATTTTAGGAGCTTTGTAGGTCATTTTTATGGCCTCAAAACCCTATTGTACTACCTTGAATCCATGTTTTAATCAAGTAAGGTTATTTATCATTAATCATTCAATATGTCTATGTGTTGTTTGATTGATCTATCTTCTTGCTTTCTTTATAACATGCGAGGCTAAATCCTCCTTTGTTAGATATTAGAAAAAGACTCGGTCACCCCGTGTATTTTACTGTTTATTATAGCTCGTAG